>JAADVE010000492.1:0-17832 GCA_023334595.1 Pythium utonaiense
AGATGATGTGCGCACTCAGAACGGCCACGATGAAATACAGGCTGAAGATTTTCCACTGGTTCTTGCGCTTCAGACTGGCCAAGTGCGTGCCGGCTTCGTTAGCATCCTCGCGGGCCTCGTCCACGTTGTTGCGAACGTTGCGGAGCTGTCGGCCCTGTACCTCGAGGTTTCCAGCGATGTTCACGGCTATCAATCACCAATCGTCAGCCTATCACACAACTGAAGGGCAAGCAAAGAAGGCAGATCGTCGTACCAACAGCCTCGCTCTCAGCAATGAGCTTTGTAGCGTCGTTCAAGTGGTTGCCGGCGCTGCACACAAAAAATACCGTCAGACTCCTCCTCACAAGCGATTCAGCTCACTTAGGCAGAGCCCACGTACCCATCAAGGCGGTTCTGGTAGCTGATCATCTGATCTTTCTACAAGGGTTGCACACCAGAGATGAAGCGTCAGGAATTAGCTCCGGTTCACTAAGCACACAGGATCTCTTGCCACGTACAGCGCTCATGTCCTTCGGTCGGTCGTTCAGACGCTGCTGGCTGTCGCCAATGAGCTTGTTCTTCTCCAGGTGCGACTTGAGCTTATCAACCATCGACTTGCTTGTGCGGACCTGAGTACATTCACACACACGCGCGCAATCGATCATCAGTAATGACTAGTGGTGCTCGCTTCAGCGCGTGCGTTTGCTCACGATTTGATGCATCTTCCGCCGATCTTGCGAGTCCCCAGAGCGCGACTCGCTTTCTAGAATGCGCAGCTGCACACACAAACGCTCCGTCAGCACACAGGCCTTCTGCATTTGCGGCTAGGACGCCACCAACGTACGTATCGCTCTGCCTCGCCAATGCTGTTCTCGGCACGCATGATGGCCTCTTCGCGATCAGCTACAGACCCACAATGACGTCAAAAAGCGCCGCACGAAAACGCGCGTACTCTCTATCCACCTCTCCGCACCCTTGTTCTTGGCATCCGTGATGCCCTTGATGTCCTGCTTGGCCTCATCGCAGCACTGCTCAAAGTCCTCCTTGTAGCCGAGGAATGTGTCGGTCATTTTTGCTCACTACACCGCCAATTCTGCGTCAATCTCGGCGCAAACCACGCATCCAGATGCATGGACGACACCACCACGCACCGTGATACGCGCTTCGTCTTGTGGAGTCGCGTCTCGCGAGAAATTTGTCGGCGCCGCGGCGGCACGTCTTCCCGCTTCGGCAGTCGCGATTACGCCTCTGGGTCGGTCTTTCGCATGGGAGAAGCCAGCGATGGGTGCTGTTGGGTGCGATTTTCAGCCAATCAGAAGCCGCCATGGACGATGGGAGAGGCCACCACGGAAGAGCGATCTGCGAACTGCCTTGATGGGACAATTCGAAATTGAATCGTTCGGAATAATTGTGCAAAAGCGGTGTCGTGAGACCGGCCACGAACCCAGCCACATTTCAAATCACGATGTCGATCCGCATATGGCTACACTTGGCGACGACGCTATTGAGGCTTTGATGGTCTCCACGGGCTGTGCGGTGAGCTGGAGGAACGAGAGCTTGTGATTGCGACGAAGCCAAGCACGATTGCGCCAACGCTCGTCACGGACAGCGTCAGTGCACTCACGAGATGGCTGTGCGGCACGAACCCGACTGGCACGGGGACGGGATCCACCCGCAGCGGAGCGTGCGGCACGATACGACGCCAGCTCGTCGCCCTGGGCGTGAACATCCATGGCTGTATACATAGCAGTTCGTTCATCAGAGTGGAAACGTTGGCGGAGATATCGAGGCACGTACCATAAAGAGGTCATTGAACGACGTCTCCATGTCTGAATCCTTGGATGACCAGACGCCATCGCTGTCCCCACACGTGACAAAGATCTCGGGCGCGTTCATCGTCGCGTGCGAATAGTATGAGTCGTTCGTCGGTGATTGGTACCGAAGGTGGATCGGGAACATGAACTCGTGGAGTGTTTTCGTGCTGCGCCTACGTGGAAGCAACGAAATGAGAGGTCAGAACCAGCAGCCTCTACGCCGAAACGAGTCGGTACCTACGCAGCAAAGTCGAGTGCTATCGCGTGCTGAGAGGATACGGCTGTAGGTCTCTCGATCTCGATGTGTTTAGCTGCTGAGTGTAACTTGAGCTCGCCAAAACGCTCCATGCGCTGTGATGAGCACGGTCGTCAGTCACGATCAAGCAGCGCACACTGCTTAAAGGCACCCGTGACGTACCCGTAGTTCATCGAGATCTGCGTACACACCGGCAGATAGAGGAAGCACAACCCGGAAGCTACCAGCAGTGGAGCAAACTTCTGTATCCGTCGAAAGCCGTACGCGTACTTGGCGATGAAAGCCTTCTCCGAGAATGGCGACCGCGACGTCTGCCTTCAACGCTGCAGGCAGTGACGATTGTTTCAGGTTCGCTTCAAGTCCACCCTTGGACAGTGCACTAATGGAGGCGACGCCTGAGTGCTCATTAATCTCCGTAATGACCGCAACTTGGTCAGGATGTGTGGGACTTGAGTGGTCTCGACGGAGATCAAGTGAGCTGCCTCGAGTCTCGAACACACTGAACGAGTTCTTGGCAAAGACTGGACCGTCACCCGAGCGCCTTGACAGCACCACAGTGTGTACACGTAGCTGTAGCTTTTCTGCCAATGCTGTCCTTCCCGGACGAGTAGCTGGAATGAAGTCGAACGGGAAGCTGGCCGAGTAACAGCTCTCACCGGCACTCGACCGATGGCTCGTAAACATCGTAGACGAACACAACGACCGCGCAAAGATGCCACTGCGGAAGCTGATCGCTTCATCAGACGTACTCACTTTCTGCTCCGTCAGAAGCCCTCGAACAGCGGCCCCCACATCCACCGCGCCACGGGCGTCGTTGGTGACCACGTGGACGTGAACTCCTGATGAGAACAGCACCGGAAGCATAGGAATCGCCAGTGTTCCCGTCAGACGCTGCCATGTCGTTGAAGAGGCTTGCGGTGCGATCCACGTAACCTGCACAGAGCACGAGTCAGCACACGTTGGTCGCGTTCATTCGTAAATGAAGCGTTGCGGTGGCGCTGCGGTACCTGGAGTGACGTGATACTGGACGCATTGACACCGGAGACAGCCGCTTCACTCGACGTCGCCACCTCCATAGCAAGGATCCTCCCGTCCGACGCCAATACATTCCACTCGTCGCCACCTACGCCAATCGAAAGACAATGAGCAAACGCCGCGGGGATCCTCCGGAGTATCTTCGTGTTCGTACCTAGCGCGTCCTTCACTACGAGCGTTGCATTTTCCTGCGCCGGCCACAGACTCAATGACGTTGAGCGCGTACTACCGTATGTCTCTGCGTCTGCAGAGATGCCCGCGGCGAGCACCACAGCAGCCGCAAGCAGCCGCATCGCGCGCATCATTTCCGACCCCTTCACACAAATGACGACTGGCAACCTACTGAGATAAGTGTAAACGTAACTAGGGTTACGCTCTAAATAGTGGCCGGTAAACGGAGCTCATCGCGGGTGAGCAGCTCATAAAGCAAGAAAGACATCATGAAGTTGGTGGGTGTTGGGCTTTGATCGTACGCCTTCACGGTGCTCCTCCGTCGACACAGAGGAAGATGCTAATGCTCTCTCTCATCTGCTGGATTTTCAGATCCAACTGGGCGGCGCAAATGACGCGCTGTGCCACTTCATGGACTTCGGCGGCTACGAGCTCCTGCTCGACTGCGGCGTCTCGCTGCTGGCGGCTGAAGACGCCAGCTCGCTGCGCGTCCGCCTGCCGTCGCTAGGCGCCGTGGACGTCGCATCTCTCGACTTTCTGCTGCTGTCGAACCACTTGTCCATGCTCGCGCTGCCGTTTCTCACCAAGCAGCTCGGCTTCAAGGTACGCGACAGGGGCTCTGCGCGATCTTGTCTCTCGTGTCCCCTGCATGTCATCTCACCGCCTCATTCTTGATGGTGACTACAGGGTGACGTGTACGCGACAGAAATGACGATGCAATTTGGGTGCGTGCTACTCAAAGAACTCGGCAGCTACGCGCGACAGAAGTCCGTGGTCTTTGAGCTGCCAGCCACCGCAGGCTCGTCTTCTATGGCCACGCTGCCACCGTTCACGCTGGATGACGTCGCTGAATCCATGAAGCGCGTGTGCATCGTTGAATACAAAGAGATCGTAAAGCTCTCGTACGGGGTGACGCTGTCAGCCCTAAGCTCGGGCTTCAGCTTAGGCTCCAGTGTGTGGCTGCTCGAGTCCCCAAGCGATCGCGTCGCGTACGTTGCTGCTGCGTCTGGGGACCTGAATCGCCACCCAAAGGAGCTCGACTTCGCACCACTCATCGACGTCGACACGCTTATCGTCACCGATATCAAGCCTGACCGAGACCCACACATGACGACGGAGCTCACCGTGGAGCGGCTACTGAAGGCCGTGAACCGCGTCATCGAGCGTGGCGGTGTCTGCATCCTTCCGGTGGTCTTTGCCGGCGTGTTGTTCGACCTCATCGAGGCCGTGTACGCTGCTTGCATCCACGGAAAGGCTCCTCAAGTTCCCATCGTGCTGCTGTCGCCGTTCGCGGAGGACGTGTTGGACTTGGCAAATTGCGGAGCCGAGTTCTTGTGTGAGAAGAAGACTGAGAAGCTGTACGCTGGCGAGTCGGCGTTCGCACACGAACAGTTGCGCAAGAACAAAGTACTCCAAGTTGCATCGGAACTGTCCAGCCAAGTTATCTCTAGCCTTCAGGTGGGTGGCTGATGCTGGGAGGCGCAAACAGATCCTCGCAACTGACTGATTCTTGCTGCACAGCACGGTGGTGTCGTCTTCGTGAGCCACCCGACGCTTCGCGTGGGTATTTCTGCCGATCTCGTTCAGCTCTTTGGCCATGATGCACGCCATTCCATCATACTCACAGACCCGTCACTTGACGCGCATGACGTTCTCTCTCCATTTTACGCGCTGGAGATCGAAAAGATGGTAAGCCCTATCGACGCTCGACTGAGCTGCGGTGATGTAAACCAGTTTGTCGCCCGTTGTGCGCCACGAAACCTCCTCGTACCGCACGAATATCTTACGACTGCTCCGTCCAGCGGCAATGCAAAAGCTGATAAGAACCCAGCTGAATCATCGCATTTCTCGCGTGTATTCCCGTTGCAAGAGCTCATCGCCGCCCGTCCGAAGACTGAGCTCGAGACTGTGCCGATGAAGCGACTGGTTCCGATTGCTCTAGACAAGACCAACAAGTACATAGACGGCAAATTGGATCCTGAATTGGCAGCGACAGCAATCATGACCGAGATCAATGGGAAAGGCGTCGCGAGTATCACTGGGCGTATCTCGGTCAAGCAGCATGATTTCGTGATCGAACCTGCCGCGGCTCCAAGTGTATCCGGCAGCAAAGGCTTGGAGGTTGCTCCAGCCGCGGGATCGCAGCAGCAGCAGTCATCCAAGGGCGACGTGAAGTCTTCACGTGTGGTTGGTGTGAAGCGCAAGGTCCCTTCAGCGTCTGGAGGACCCGCGCTGTCCCCAACCGGACCTTCGCTGAGCCACCCTCTAATCGAATACTGCGAGAAGTCGCGGGTACTTCTCGGCCAAGTGGATGAAGACAAACTGCTCCAGCAGCTCAAGATGGTACGCGAGTACCCTGCATCGATTTGGTAGCTGTTTTGTGTAGGATCTAACGTCTCATTTGCGATGTGTTCGTAGCATGACGACCAGCTCGCTGTCTACATCTCACAAGGCCCCGACAACGCCGATGCGATGCTGAGCATCCCCGCTCTCGACGCTCGCGTGACGCTGTGGAAGGACGGAGCCAAGACTCTGATCGAAACACCGCGCGAAGAAGCACGAGCGCTGCTCCAGTCATTCGTTCTCGCGCAGCTCCACGAGCTACTGTAGCCAAACACGCAATTGACCTGTTCATTCCCACAGTGCATGGCACCACGAACTCATGCTCACACGTCACATGAAGTTCCAGTCGCATTCCAGTTGCTTTTATGTCGCACAATCTTTACTATGGTGCGTAAATGTTGCTCATCAGCACCATCTCGACTAGTGACACACATGGCCCATGGCCCCGTGGCCATCACATCTCGACTTGCACGAGCTCTTCCCGGAATCGTCATGCTCTCCAGCCGCGTGTTGCTCGCCGCTACGGCTAAGCACTCCGCCGCGCGCACGCTGCGCGTGGCCTCCTCCTCTGTGTTCACGCCTGCGCTGTTCGCTGGTGGTCGCTCGTCGGCTCGCTTCGCGGCCCTGCAGCTGCCTGTCCACGCCGCGTTCTCCACGTCGTCGAAGAAGGAGGACGAAGGCGCCGCTGGCCTGCCGCCTCTGCAGACCGTGGAGGAGCTGATCGCGGAGAACGAGGCGCTGAAGAAGCAGGTCGCAGAGCTGCAGGACAAGATCAGCAAGGCCAAGCCAGGGCTCATCGCGACCATGAAGCAGTACGGCATGCCGTTCTTCATCTGGTGGACCAGTCTGTACGTGATGACGGGCGTGGGCTTCTACGCGGCCTTCGACACGGGCCTGCTCAACGGCGCGCAGGTCATCGACTTCGTGATGTCCATCGGCTTGGACAAGATCATCGACCCAGAGCGACTCGACCCCAAGCATGGCACGCTCGCGTTGGCGTTCATCGTGAACGAGGCAGCCGAGCCGCTGCGATTCCCTTTCGCCATCGCCACGATCCCTATGATCAAGCGCGTGTTCTCTAAAGAGAAGAAGGAGGCCAACTAGACGCACGTGAATGCAGTGTAGCAACAGCAGAACCTGGGGGTGAGTGAGAACCAACACAAACGCTAAACAAACAAACGCTTCTCCTCCCGATGAGAAAGATCGCTTCGTTCATTCCTGTCTTGGCGAGTCGTGAACACGCACCAACTGAACTGACCTACAGGAACGGCATCCAACCGATGTACATCTGCGCGAGGTTCTCGTGGGCAGTGGCTTCGTGGATGAGCTTGTCGACTTGGCCCTGGACGGAGAGCGGCAGCGTCTCGTTCTCGGGCAGCAGATTGCGGTGCGACGACGACACCTGCATGCGGATGGCATCACCCAAGTTGTAGATGCCCGTGAGACGGTCGTCGATGGTCTTGAGGATCACGCGTGTCTCTTCCTTGCTGCGATCGCTGGAGATATCGGCGATGCTTCGACCGCCGTTCGATGTGCCGTTCATACCCTGGGCGTTCTTGCCGCGACGGCCCCACTCGACCAACGGGTCGTGGACGAAGGACTCCAGCACACTGCGCAGCGTCTCTTTGTTATCACGCAAAAGCTCCATCGTGACCTCACACACGCGACGGAACACGCCTTCGTAGCCCGTGATGCCGAACGCGTCAATGATGTTCGGCGTGAGTCGGAATGGGACGATCTCTGGCTTGGCAAGCTTGAGTCCCTTGTCAAAGAGACAGTCAAAATCTACGTGGACGCACTCGCCGTTGGTCGTATCAATGAGGATGTTCTCGCCGTGGCGGTCGCCGAGACCGATGATATGGCCAACCATCGACCACACAGCTGCCGAGCGAGAAAACGCCAGTCGCGCTTCGAACCATGCCGTCGGATCGGCGAAGTTGTTCGTGAACCACTGATGGAAACGCGGCGTGAAGACGGGCAAAGAGAGGATCTTGATGCGGTAGTACTTGGCCATTAGTGGCACGTCTTCCGCAAACTTCTTCTGCATGTACAGAAAACGCTCTTTGATGTCTTGCGTGAGACGCAAAGGCTGGATGAAGCCACGCTCAGCCTTGTGAATCTGCCCGATGAGCTGCCGCATGGCCTTCGTATTGCGCACCCATTCCATCAGTCCGCTTTCCTCGTTCAGACACACTACCGCGTAGGTTCGGAGCCGCAATTTGCGCTTGCGGCCTTCACGGTCTTTTTGTAGCAGCTTGTTGATCATCGTGTTGAATTCCATCATACGTGCATCCTTCCGGAGATCGCCTGTCTTCTCGCGCTTACACAAGAACGGGTACAGCTCACCGTCGGTACCCATGATCTCAATCCGCTTGGGTTTCTCCTTGGTCATCATCACGTCCGCTTTGTCACTGAACGCCTTGATGTAGACTTGCGAGTGGGGCATAAAAGCCGAGTGATCATCGTCTGACGGTGCCAGGCCAGATGACGGAAGAACTGTATTCAGCCCTGCTTGCACTGGCACGAGAATGTTTTCACGAATTCGACTCAAGCGAATGTGGATCTTTCGCTGATTTCCTGGATCGGAGCCTGCCAGATTGATGAGTTCGTCTGCAAGACGAGAACCCTCAGCAAAACTATCTGATATCTTGGGCATGTTGTTGGACATGAACTGGCGTTGCGTTGCTGCGAGAATCTCTCGCGCACGGTTTCGTCGCTGGGAGTTGATGGAACGAGAGAGACCGAGAAGAGGCCACATCGCTTGCGTTGGATACACCCGTAGCACCTTCATCATGATTTTCTTCACTCCTTCCACGACAACAGGGTTGGGGTGGCAAATGCGCGACGTCACCTGGGGAAAACACACAAGCCACTGATATGCAGCCAACGTCTCCGTCGCCTTCTGCATGATCTGGGTGACGTCATTGAGAATGTGCTGTTCCGTACTCGTCTGACTCAGTTCCAATTCGATGCTACGCATCGCCTTGTTCACGCTTGATCCTTTGTTTGAACCAGGTTGCAACAGCTCGCCGTACTCGAACCACAGCGTGAGTAGACGCGGTAGCGACTGAAACACGTGCTTCGTACCGTGGCTGAGAGCCAAAACGTAGTTCTTCATGAGGTTGATGAGATGGGAGTGGAATGTCGCGTCGATATTGATGGAAGCCTCGTCATTTCGTGAACTGCTTGTGGCCGATATCGACGTCGGGGCTTCAGGATGGCTCACACTCAGCAAGTATTCATAGTACTTCGCCAGAAAGAAGTAGCCCTTCTCCCACTTCGGGTCGAACTTGATGACCGCTTCGTAGCGCTCCACGACCTTTTTACCCTGGCGTTGACCTGACTCTTGCATCCAGTTTGTCGCGAGCAGCAGATTCTTCGCGCAGTAGTGGGGATCTTCAACCTTGAAATCCAGCTTCGATGCATCAATGTCGACTGGCTCCAGGATCTGGAGGGCTTCATACATTCGGTCCTGAGCGACCATCAGCTTCGCTTTCTCCAGAGTTGCGTACGGATTCTCAAGTGCCTCTGCATGCATGATCGCACTTGTTGCAGTGCGCATGTAGCCTTCTTTGCGAGCGATCTTTGCGTACGACAGCCAATTTTGCGATACCTCGCCTCGCAAGTCTGCTTCCTGAAGCATTACCCGTCGCAACGCCAAAATTGGGTCGCGGAACTTGAGAGATGCTGACATCAGTTCGTACCGAGCATCCCAAGGACACTGCTCGCTCCATCGTTTCTCGCGTGCTTGCTCATCCATACCAGCTGATGCATGTATGCTGATGAAACCTTGCTCAGCTTCGTGCAGGAAATGTAGCTTGTGCAGCAACGGATACGCGCGCTGGTAAGATTCTGCACAAGCGGCTGCCAGAGGACCCATGATTTCGAGCCTCGCTTCCTGGAGGTGTTTCAAGAAGGAGACATGGTTCCCTTCGTGGAGACTGTGCAAGACACGCACGAGTGACAACTGAGAGACGTCCAGATTGCGGAGACGCGAAGATACTCCACCTTGAGTGAGACTGTTGGATAGCAGCGAAGTCTGACATTCAGTGTTCAGCAGCTCAGACACCAGATCCCACCGAGACAGCCGCCATGCACACTCTAGTGCATGTGGATACAGAGTTCCCACAAACTGGGGTTCCTGTGTGACGATGCCGTTTATATGCTGTAGCGCACTCTCCAGACGACCCAGCTGGATCAGGCATTGTACAATGCCGGAGTAGAGCGCTGGCTTGACCTGCCGGGGATCTCGTGTTACTGCTAGACTCGTGATTTGGTCGCGAGCAGATTCACCGCGTTGGTCATCGATCTCTTCAGAGTAAAATGAATGTGCAGCTTGCGCAGAATGGACTTCTTGGATCGCTTGTTCGTAGCAGGCCAATGCGTCCTCCCACTGAGCCAGTTGCTCATGATCTACGACTTGGTGAAGGAGGTATGTTAGGCTTGCACTTGCACCATCGGTTTCATCCGTCCCCCTTGAGTCAGAATGCTGCGCATCGTGCAGCCTTCTCAACGTTGCCAGACCCGTGAGTGCGTCCGGTTCGTCAACGCGACTATAGAGCTGTTGCAGGTAGGTTGCGTGCTTCGATATCAGACCAAGATCAACTGGGAGAGCCGATACAATACCGTTGGAGGTGTTGGCATCTGCTTTTTCTGTCGGCACTTGCTGTCGAAGGTAGACTTCAAAGTACTGGAGAGCTCGAGCGTACGCCTTGATTCGAAACGCGGCATTTGATAGCACATGGCTCGGAATCTCTTTGATGAACTCTTCCAAGTTCTCCTTCTCTGGGTCCTCAAGCTCCGAAGGGACATCACCGGACCGGATTGGAGTCGAGGCTGTTGCGCGGTTCGCTGAGGCGCTCAGCGCTAGGTTCTTCTTATCGTTGCTCCATAACCATTCGTTGAGTTCATCGATAGCTGAGACGATAGTCTGTGTGCATTGATGGTGGCGACTTGCGTACTCTCCAAAAGCTCGTTCGTTTGCGTCGGTTCCTTCACCAAGTCCAGTGTGAGAGTCGCTAAGGACACCTTTTGCAAAGTCATCCATAACGCCATCGTCCTTGAGTACCGCCATAACTTCGCGCGTCACCTCGGCAAAAACACTGGGTCGGCCCGATCGCAAGACGTTCTGGATGAGATACGGCAGAAGAAAACGACCGATCTGAGGGCTTGTCGACACGACTGTCTGGCACGCGAGGAATATTTTCTGCTCGGGAGGTTGCGAGAGGTCAATCAGCCGTCGACACCACGAGTAAAGCCACTCTTCATACGTCGACGAATACTTCTCGTAAAATACTGTGCTGGTCTCTGCAGGCTTCGCTTTCCCGTCAAATGAATACTTCGTGTTCCAGTACGGCTCCACGAACTCGAGCACATCCTTGCGCTCAAATCTCCGCCTCATCCAGTCAGGCATCGGCCCACTAACGCGCTGCTTTATGCCTTTTCCTGAGCTTCTCGTCGCTCCATTGACGTTCTGACCACCATGCTGAGGATCTGCTGACAGATTCGCCAGAAATGTCAATAGCTCTTGAATCGAGAGAGCAATGGCGTCGGTCGTTTCAGGGGCCGCTCTCAGCTCTTTCACGAGCCAATTCTCGATCAAAACGCAAGCGAGCTCCTTGTTTGGGTGTTCGCTTCTTGTTTCTTTCACGATTTCCCCTGGTGAAGAACGTGATTTCCCCGTAATCCGCGCCACGATCGCAGTCCCGGATGAGTGAAGCATATTCAACGGAATTCTTGATCCATCCAGAGCTCCCAACGCCCCCAAGCACTTCGCACATAGCAGTCGGATCCCCTCGCTGGTATCGGTTCTGGCAATGTGAAGAATTGCGAACAAGGTGTCCAGCACAACCGGGTCGACGAATTCCCCTTCTGACTGGAGTAATCGACGAAGCTCCATTGACCGAGTGACGAAGACCCGTTCAAGTTCTCGAAGCACTATCTCTCGGACACCCTGGTCCCAATGGATCACGTACACGAGGCAACTCTGGAGGAAATCGACAAGAGCCATTTTCGAAGGATCGCCGACCACGCCAACATAAGAGGCGTACACACCGTCGAGAGCGGGAAGCGATGGAATGAGATTCACCTTCGGGAAGCAATGCGCCAGCTCCGCTCGCCGTTCCACGAACAAGTATTTCAACACGTCTACCGCCGTTTTGACACTCGCTTGGTTGACGGAGCTACTGCTAACGGGTTCTGGCTTCGCCACCATGTCCGTCAACGAGTTCTCGCCTCCCAGTTGGGCTGTCGCAGCATCACCGCGTAAGCACGGCAAGATACTCACGACGATCGAGATGAAGTTGGACTCAAGCGCCTTGGGAGTGAGCATGCGAATGAAAGCACTCCATGCCGCGATTGCAGCCTCTTGCAGATGTGCGTCATTCAACCCCACCTTGAGAATAGCCATAATTTTTGGCACATAAGGGTCGAGCGCACCTCGCACCGATTCCATACTGTCGTCACTCTCTTGATCGATCATGTTGAACAGGCGATGAATGCTCTTGATGGCGAGGATTCTTGGGGCGAGACTTGGATTTGGCCCTCTTCCACTGATTCGAATCCCGAAATCGGTCAAGAGAGCCATGAAATATTGACGAGGCATCATCAAACCGGCGTCCACATCGCCATCAGAGGCTTCGATCCCTTGCAAGAGATACTGCGATATTTCGCGGAAAGCTTTCCTTGCCGAACCAGCTCTGTCTCCTCCCAACTCACGAGCAAGTACTTTCAGCAATGGAAGTTGTCGGCAAGATATTGCGTCACGAATACTGAAGTTCTCCGGCAGGTAGCGGAAGAGAAATTCCCACTCCTTCGTTCTGTTGGCAGCGTCATCGACTTCAACTTGGTGCATGATCAACTCCTTCAACACGTACTCCATGTGGTCGGTCAGTAGATCGTTGAGGAACGATTTTGTCTCGGATCCCTCGCCATCCATCTCCACGTCAATAGCTCCCATGTCGCCGATGCATTCCTCAGCCAAGGTTCTCATCATGACGTCTTGGCGAGTCACCACATACTGAGGTAGAACATACGGAACACTCTCACGCAAAATCACGGTTTCGTCGACGTGAGTGCCGAAAAATGTGCGCACGAAAGGCTTCAGGCATCGAGTGCGCAGGAGAGTGTCGACCACAGGGAAATACAATTCGTCTGGATGCATCACGAATAGCTGCTTCCACGAGAGCTTGTGACGAGAGAAAAGTCGCCACATTTGGTCGAATACTGCAGTTGACACTGGACTTTGCGTGCCTTGGGAATTGGTCCACAAACCAAAGAGCTGAATCATCCCCCATACGAGTACGTCACCTCGATCTCCTTCTGTGACTTTCTTGGACCAGCAGATTGCTCCAATCGCCTCTATGCAGGACTCCAGAAGCAGAAAGTCTCGAGCTTTCATCGCACCAGAGATTGTGTTGCTCATCTTTTCCATCGCTGACCGTCCGCTCTTGGGATCAAAGAAGAAGTCGACAAAGCGTGGACTCTCGACGCACCAACGGAAGCTACGAATTGCAGTTCGACGTACAGCTCGGTCCTCGTCTATCAATCGTTCGACGATGAACTTGACGTTTGGGAGGGTTGTTTCGTTGTTGGCGGTATGGCGAAGGAGAGATGCAGCCAAGGAGAGTAACTGCACTTGGATTGACGAATCGAGACCTTCCTGTGGATTCTCAAACCAATGCGACACCGATTCGTGGACTCCTCTGCGGTTTTCCTTCTCGGGAGATTCCGTCAATGGAGTGGGACAGCATGACTGGTGGTTAGAGCATGACCACTCCATGAACGTCTCCCGCGGTCTTTCCTGTAACGAGTGGAGGCATATCGCAAACCGAACAGCGTGGATACACGCGGCTTGTACAGCAACATCTCCATCGGCAGCACGATATGACTTGGCAAGGACACCAACGAGCGTCCCAAGGCGACGATCCCGATTTACAGCGTCGTTGAGTTCGTTCTCCATGAACTCGAGTAGTATCGGCATCATTCCAATAAATGCTGCTTGAAGGTTTGTGCTATGGCCATTTTCTCCACACAGTCGTGTGATGACTTGACCGGGCTTTGTCTCCATCCAGCCTTCCAGGCGCAAGTTCAACGCGCGATGGTGTCGCCAAACCAGCAATACGAGAAATAGTCTGCGCAACTCGGGGCTCATGGTGAGCATTGGTTCGACGAACGTGTCACATCTGCTCAGCCACTCTCGAACAGCATCTGATGTCCAAACTTCGGGGCATTCCTGGAGTCCACAGTAGCCATGGAGCATCGCGAAAATATCCAACCTTGGATTAATATCTTTGGCTTGTCCTTGCGACTTCCATAGGTTTTTCTCGAGATGAGACACCAGCCCATCGATGAACACTCGAAACCGTCCGATTTCGTTCTCACGCAAGTACGTCAACAGGAGACCGATGAGGTCGAGCGCCAGAGAGCTTTGTAAGCCATCTTCACTCTGCTCACACGCTCGAAGAACTTCTTCCACACGTTGGATGATGATACGTATTATAGCTTGGCTTTCGACCCTTCCACATCGGTCGGCAAGTGATCGCAGTGGCAAAAGGAGTCGAAGTGAGAGCACCATTGACTTCGTGTCGTTGAGCACGTCGTAGGTGCGAGCGAAAACCAAGTCCACGATGTAACTGGATAAATCTTCACAACAACGGCTCAAATCTCTCGTCGACGGCGGGTGGGAATCAGACCGTAATGACGCTATACGTCTCCGCTTCGAACGGTGGCCAGCATCTGCTTGTTCACTTTGCTGTTTCTTCATGAGCGCTCGGGAGAATGCTTTCAGAAATACCACCAATCTGGATTGGGTGGCCATGTACGCATGGATCATCTTGACGACGATAGCTTGGCTTTCTTGGTCGAGCTCAGTGGAGCTGGATGTTTGGAGAAGTTCGACACCCGCCCAGACGGAGATACCCCACAGTTCCTCCGGCATGCCGGCGTACAACCGTAACGAAGAAGGAAGCAGAGCATTCCAACTGGATGGAACGTCTTCGTCTGCAAATTGTGAGACCCACGCAACCCTTTCTTGGTGCCACTGGAAGATACTTCCCCATAGCTCTTCTTTTCCCAGGGTCGATATGCTTGGAAGACTCGATACAATCGTGTCCAGAATTCGATTAACAACGGCTGCGGACTCCAAAACCTGAGTGTAGCCACTTGATCGCTGGAAGAATGCGTTCGCAACTTGGAGAAATGATCGCTCCACATTGCCGTTAGCATGCAGCAGTCCGAGGACAAGCTCGCACGTTGCTACAACAACTTCCTGAGTATCACCAGTGGATGAGCCACCGAAGCCCGACCCACGGCCTATTCTCAACACAAGCTCCGTATCTCGTTCGATGAGGGGCGCCACAACCAAGCACAGCCTCTGATTTGCGTGGTCGAGCACAGCTTGAGGTCCCATCACAAGAAGCAAATCCGTGACGAGCTGTTCGATGCTCTTGCGCAGCACGACCGTCGCACCATACGAAGGGACGTGGATGGGCGGGAGTAGGGCTTTTAGCTGCTCCTTTCGCGCGTGTACTGCCGATGGGTCTTCGGCTGTAACACAACCGCACAGAACTTCACCGGTCGTGGATCCGAGAGGTCCGTCGGCGCCATTAAACGCGTGGATGGCCGTATTCAGATAGCATGCAACCGACGCGACTGCAGTATCCGCCCTCTCGACTTCACTTCTACGCAGACATTCTTCGAGTAGTAGGCAGTCTTCTAGAAGCTCCACGCTGTCTCGAAAGAAATGCAGTGCTGCGTATGTGTCTCGACTCTGGAGCAGTACGACCAGTTGCACCATCACGTCCAGCACCTTTGGCTGCGCATCCACCAATCGCTCATTGCAGTAGAACGACACGAGATACAGCAGCACTGTCGCAACCGTCGCGAAGGACTGCGTCGTCGAGCTTCCTTGTCCTGCCGCTTGCCCGGTCCGCGGATCGTCGACAAACACCACTGCTGCATGAGGACACACGCGCTCGTGGATCAGAAGATCCAGCAGCTCACACATGTCGCTCAGCATATCCACCGCAGTAGTCACTGGAGCAGAAGAGATGAGCCGCAGCAGCTTCGGAAGCACCTTCTTCACCTTGTTGAGCATGGCGCGGCATCGTGGAATGGACGCCGCCGCGTCGTGCACGCCGTCTTCGTGGCCGCGCTGATGCGCGTACACGATCTGCAGGATGCTCTGGATCTCATTGGGCGCGCCACTCGATCCAGCGCCGCTGCCATGACGATGCGTTGGCGTCCGCGGGGGATCCGCGCGGCGTCTCGCCGACGCCATTTTCGTCGCGGGTTTCCCGCGGTTTCCCTTTCTTCCGCGTCAATTGTGTGGGGAGATAACGAGACCATCACTCTTGGTTTCCCTTCTGCGATTGGTAGAAAATATGCAATAGGCGTACTGTTTTATCAGGATTTGCGCTGAAAGCGTACTTTAGAGAGTTGGTAGTGTACGCTGCGCGCCTGGAAGAGTGTGGTGGTTGGCGATCACCTCGCATCCCACACACAGCGACCGTAAAGCACGAGTGACCAGGAACCATGGCGACGCGCGGAGTGTGGCAGCTGCAGCAACTGACGATCCGATACTGCCAGCACGGCGGTAGCAGCCGCCATGTGCGGTACGTAGTGGTCGTATTATGATGCTAGCGCCGCCTCTGGCGCTTGGATTTGAGCGCAGCACACTGATGAAATCGGCATGGCGTTGTGCACAGTGAGATGCTCAAGGACCCGCGCTTCATCCAGTTCGTGAAGGAGAACCCGCAGGTCACCTTCCAGACTGAGATCAAGGGCGCCCGACACCCTGTGCTCATCGGTGACTACAGTAAGTGCACTCTTGGATAATGCAGTAGTGTCGACAGCCGTGGCTAACGATTCCGCTCGGACAGTCACCAACGACCGCAAGGTGATCGACGTGAAGAACCAGGAGATCCCATTCGTGCTGGGCATGGTAAGTGCTGCGATTCTCATGAGTTAGATGGATGGAACGTTGTTATTCAGTGCGTTCTGTGCTCTTCGAACCAACGCAGATTGAGCGTCTCCGCAACACGAGCGGCCGCAAGATGACGCGAATGAAGAAGCCTGTCGTCTCGAAGCGCCCAACGATCCAGGGCATTTGGCAGCCAGACCTTGCGTTCCCTGAATTCAAGGTGACGAACCAGCTGTAGAGTATTTGCGAAGAGAGAGAGAATGAAAAGCTGGGTGCTCCCTGCATTCTAATCTGTCGTAGACGGAATAGATGTCGGGATCGATCAACTTGTCTTCTCGCGCATTCCTCGATCCTGATACTGTATGTGCAGACCTCCTCCCAAAAGCTCAAAGACGGCAGGACCTCGGACGAGAATGAGGAGCAACTCAAACCGTTTCGAATCAAAACATGCATTTCGTGGTGGCAGCAATCAAGATTTGCATCCGATCGCTCGCACTATCTCGATTGGGGTTCCTCTCAGCGTCTCGACAGTTGGGTATCTATACATTAATCCGCTGCGTCGCGTAGCGCGCTTAGAAACCGTGGAGCACGACCTGGCCGTCCGAGCAGATCTCCTGGTCGACGAGGAAGTCCTTGATGTTTTGTCGCTGGTCGCCCGAGAGCTGGAGAATCTCACCCAACTCCTCGTCCTTGACGATGGCGCCGTTGCAGCTGAAGTTCTTCTTGAACGCCTTCAGGATGCGCTTGGTGTCGAGGTCATCCGCCAGACCCTGGACCGTCGTCAAACACTTACGGCCGTTACGCTGCTGCACACGCACGTGGACCTTGCCACCGCCGAGGCCGGAGTCGTCCTTGGCATCAGCGAACGCATCTGCAATTTCCAGCAATCCATTCGGCTCAATTAGCCCCCACTGCCCACAAAACCAAGCACCTCGCCAAACGCAGCAGCCTCAAATGACCACTGCTTTGGCATCCCAAGTCTACGCAGTACGCACCGAAGGTCTGGAAGTTCTGGATATCGGCCATGGTGTCGGAGCTCGCTTGGGCTTCTTGGTGGCGACTGGGTTCTCGATCAATCGGAAGACTCTAATGGGTGGGCAGGCGGGGGAGGGAACCAGTACCATGGCTTGTCCTCATCTAGCAACTAAGAGGTCGAATAAATCCCACTCCCAAGCACCCCTTTGTAGCAACTCATGAATAGAGACATTTGATTGGACAAAAATACGCTTGAGCCGCGAAAGGTTGCCATCGAAGTTGAAGGAAAGAGCAACGAGAGAGCGGAGGATAAAGAGAGAGAAAGAGAGAGAGAGAGA
>JAADVE010000493.1:0-17827 GCA_023334595.1 Pythium utonaiense
AGCAGCGTCGACGCTGGCTGTGCTGGCTCAGGACGACGCGAACGACTCGCTGATTGGTGAG
The DNA here is from genome assembly GCA_023334595.1 of Pythium utonaiense. Taxonomy (NCBI): domain Eukaryota; phylum Oomycota; class Peronosporomycetes; order Pythiales; family Pythiaceae; genus Pythium; species Pythium utonaiense. Next base: position 62 of record JAADVE010000493.1, read on the forward strand.
ACGGACGGCGTGGAGCTGCTTGTGAATCTACTGCGAACTGGTACGGAAGGTCAGAAGAACAGTGCGGCGTGGGCGTTGGCTGAGCTTGCAAACGATGCTGAAAACGCGGCCGCGATGATGAGACTCGGCGTTGCACCAGCGCTGATGGCGGCATTTCGAAGTGGCACGGACATCCAGCGATCCAAGGCAGGGCTGGCGCTAGTGTGGATCGCACAGCTGACGGAAGACAAGGCCGCACTAGTGAATGAGATTGGGCTGAGCAGTATTGTGAGTCTGCTACGTGGATCCATCGACCAGAAGCAAAATGCGGCTGGAATTATTGAGGGCATTGCAAAGGACGAGAAGATCCAGCAGCAGCTCGGCCAGCTCGGCGCAATCGATCTCCTCATCGATCTTGTGAAGAGTCACTCGCCCAAGATTAATGGCGTGAAGGCTCTCAGGGCTTTAGCCATGGACAACGAAGACCACAACAACGAGAACCCTGAGCTGATCAGTTGCGCTGGAGGTGTCGAGGTGCTTGTCGACGTGCTGAAAAAGCTAGTTGAGGCAGGCAACGCAAGCACGGACGAGACTTTCCAGCATGTGCTGGACGCTCTTTCAACTGTCAGTGAGAACGCCAGCAGAGTGCTCGCTAGAGTGATTGACGCTGGCGGACTTCCGATTTTGCTGGAGACCATGGAGACTGGTGCCCTGAGTCGAAAGCGTCGCGTTGCTGTGCTGCTGAATGAGTTCTCGTCGGATCTTCCGGATGCAGACGAGTCCAACAGTCTGGCAGCTTGCACAAGGGCATTAGTACAAGCAGCGCAGCCTGTCGAAGGTGAACCGCTGGACAATAAACTCACGGCGACGGTGATGAGCGCGTTGTGGAGTATTGCCTCCAAGCCACTTGGTCGGTCGATCTTGGTGGACCAGGAGTCGGGTATCCAGTTGCTTATCAGCCTATTGACTAGCACACTGTCCAATGAGAACAAGAAAACTGCAGGATACGCGCTCGGGAACTTGACGTCTGACGAAGAGATGGCAAAGCGCGTAATAAGTGAAGGTGTGCTGGACGTCTACCATTCCCTGCTCAGCTCGAAGTCCGCGAAACTCCAGTTCACTGCATTGTACGGCTTGACGCAACTGGCTGCCTACAGTGAGTGCCGCAAGAAGATTGTAGAGACGCCCGGAATGTGTACACGCATCATCAAGCTTCTTACTGTCGGAGCTGAGGACGAAGTGGTGACTCGCGCGGCATGGACGCTTCATGTGCTCACGGAAGACACGGAGATCGCAGCCGAGCTCGGCCCAGTACACGGGTTGGAAGCTCTGGTGGCCCTGGTGCAAACCCGCACGGGGCAAAGCGAGAACGGCTACCATGATCTGAACCAATCGTTCCATTCGGCAGCCACGCTTCGAAACCTGGCCCGAGTTCCTGAGAATATCGAGATCCTCACGGAGATTGGAGCAATCGACGCCGCGGTCACTCTGCTGGATGATGACGTTGCGCCTGAAAGAGGACGCACAGCGGCACTGGAGATGCTCGAGCTCATGTCTACGAATCGCGAGGCGAGTGAGGCGATCATCGCATCTGGTAGTCTGATTGCTCACTGTGTCGCGCGGCTTCAGCATGCGGATGTAGATGATGATGATGATGATGACGAAGACGAAAGCTCTGGAGAGGATGAGGAGTGCGACGATGAAGAGGATGAAGAGGATGATGAGGATGATGAGTCAGACGACGAAGAAGAAAACAGCAGTGAAAAGGACACAGAAGAAGTGGAAGAACAGGAGGAAGAGGCCGATCGCAACGATGCTTGGATGGCCCGTGACCATGCAGGTCGTGAGACTGATTCCTGGCCGGAGCTCTGTTTGACGATCCTCCTGAACATCAACGAGCTCCAGATGACCGAGGATCCCGACTTGGAAAGTAGCGAAAGTGATGAATCCGAGGAAGAAAACGATGAACACGAGGACGACGAAGGCGGCGAGAACGATGGCGATGAAGTGGATGACGATGGGGAGGAAGAGGAAGTCGGGGACTCGTTCCTGGAGCAGATCGTCGAAGCAGGAGGTATAACAAAACTGATGGAAATCCTCGAAGAGCGCTCGAAAGGCAAACGTGCGGGCCTGATCAAGCTATTGAACGAACTTGCGGCCAGTGAGAAGTCATCGAAGATCAGGATCGGTGGAAGTGTGACCTGCCTTGTGGAGATCGTGGGCGAAGGCACTGATGTGGAGGAGCAGATCGCAGCCGCGGAAGCAATCGTGACGCTCGTCGAAGGCTCGAAGCGAAACGCAGGCGCTGCAATTCGCGCACGTGTCGGAGAGGCGTTCGTTGAGTTGCTGAAGGCAAATGCAGACGTGGGAGAGGCATCCAAGGTGGCGACAGTGGCGTTGATCACTAATCTAACCGCGCTGAAGTCCGTCGAAGCGACTGCAGCTGTGAGGGGGCTTCTGAAGTCGCTCGTTTCTGAAGCTGTGGCTGACGCCAAAGAGGGCAGCGTCGCAGTGTTCGACGTGCTCGAAGAGCTTCTGGGAACCGCCAGCTTTGTCAAGACGTTTGTCAATACTGGCGCTGTCGTCACCTGCTGTGAGGCTATGAAGGCGCAAGGATCGAAGGAGACCAAGACGCGTGCGGTGGTGTTGCTCAGCAAGGTCTCACGTACAAAATACCGCAAGAAGCTGCTTGAGAACGGAGTGGTAGACGTTTTCATGGCCGCAATGAAGGAGACACCACAGGAATCGGGATTCACGGAGGCAGCTCAACGAACACTGCAGGCTCTAGGCGCGAGGGCTTACTAGATACGGTATCACAGCTTACGAAGAGCTTATGGCTCTTTACTTTCAAACACAGATATCGCAATGACGAGAAACCTCGAGCCTACTCACAACTAAATACAGTGGGAAGGATTGCTGGAAGCATGCAGCCAACCACACAATGCTGTGGAGCAAGCATTGGACTCCACTGGGTCACCACGGTTCGTGGTGATCGACTTCTAGAGGTTCAATTGCAGCTCTTCCTCGGGACTTGACGTGGACACAAGTGATTTATATCCGATTTGGAAGGTCTTGAACCCATTGCTGTTCTGAACCCATTGCTGAACCTCAAGCACATCACCAGTTCGATTGGTTGAAAGTCCCTTTCATCTTTCGACGTTGTAGCAGTATATTCTGCTCATCAGACGCATGAAATCGTGCTAATTCTACTGATTTAGGAAATATCGAGTCAGACATTACACTCGCTCCACCTCTCATCAACTCGTGCGTCGGTCTCAGTTGGTCATTGGCAAACACGATCGAGACTCCACAGGCGCGAAAGAATAATGAAGAAGGAGTCGACTTTCACGGGCGTGCGGTGGCGGGGCAGGGACAAGTACTCGTCGTTCGAGAAGCAGCAGTTGGAGTACGTCCAGGCCACGTACTGTGCGGCACTGCGTGTCGACAGGTGCGACTTGCCCCATAACCTCACGCTCAACGAGAACGGTGTTCCCAACTACACGCCTCCCGAGTCGACACTGGACAGGCACACGTTTGAGCGTATGCTGCAAGATGCGGAAAACAGACTGTTGCGGCCTGCCGCTTTGGAGATTATCTCCACGATCTGCGCGTACCAGCAGGAACGGAACGGCCGCTACACGTTAAACCACCACGAGAACGACCCGCGCACGTTGCTGCTCGAGGAGCTCAAGGACTGGGCAGCTACGAAGCTCGCACCGGCGTCGTGCATGAGCGAGAGCTTCCGCGAAGAAGTGGAGCGTCGTCTGGAGTACGTGATGGAACTCCAGCATGGCCGGACTGGTGTGTTCAAGCCTGGGAACGGCGAGCGATCGCTGATCAGCACACTCGCGGATGTCCGTTTGGTGCTTGAGGCTCGCGTGCTGCCGACGATCGCGATCGAGATCAAGCACGCTTCAGCCCGTGATCTCCTGTTACAAATTGAGTCGTGTGGTAAGGCTGCGCTTGACCACGGCGTTCAGCTCCTGTTCTACGTGCTTCGAAACACGCGCAACACACCCTCTAATTGCACGATCACGAGCCTGCAGGCCCCCAAGCACCGTGATATCAGAGACGCCATGGCGACCGATTCTGGGCGCATGCTCCAAGTACTTCTGTCCACACCTTCGTTTCAGTGAGTGATCTCATCTTCCCATGAGGTATTTGGAGTTTGCACAGACTGACCGGAGTTTGTGGAAATTGTGTACGGTGTGGTTCCCCAAGACGGCGTTGAATCAGCAAACTGCGCCGCTGACTCCTGCGCTGACGCTGACTCCTGCTGATGCGGAGGAACTGGCGACTACGGCGGTGTTCTGCGACACCAAATCCAATGCACGGATCCCGAACGTGCTGACACGAAATGGGCGTCAAGCGAAGACCGTGCTACCTGCACAGTTCTTGAACAAGAGTAGCAAAGGAACGGTGAGCATTCCAGGCGAGAATGGTGTCGCAGCCTATGACGCCTTCACGCGTCTCCACGGGTCGCTGAAGTTGCTGGCAGACCTGCTCGTGTCGTGCCAAACCGCCCGACAGCTCGCAGGAGTCGGAGGTGACTTGCTTGTCTACGGCCAGGGTGGAGAGGAAGTGTCTCGGTTGATGACCTCGCTGAAGTGGGTCCGCAACGACACGCTCAGTCAGGCCAATACCCTTGTCAAGAGATGCGTGAATCACCTGGATGCCATCAAGCCCAAGCACGAAAGGGAGTGGCGAGATAACTTTTCCGAGGCCCGACGTCAGCAAAAGTACTTGGAGAAGGACTTGGCCGGCATCATCGAGCCTATCCAAAACATGCTCACGAATGCCGACCCGCAACACGTGGAGAAGATGGAAAGAACCTTTGGTGAACAGAGTCGCGCCTGGGTTCTGACGAACAGGGCTATCTGTGGCCATGTGGAAGCCACAATCGGTGTCACCAGCATCAACCAGCTCGAAGACGACGCGACGCATCCTCAAAGCGAGCGAAGCGGTGATAGAACCGGAACTCTACCGTCTCGGAGAGCACAAGAGCCAAAGATCGATCTGAACGAGACCTCACCAGACAAGCCACTTGACGCAGTTATGACGTGGTCTACTGGAGGCGTTGTTGCAGGTGGAGCTGCCAGTGCAGTAGTTGCCGCTGCAAGTACTGCACTCGACATCGCTGCTACTGTGACCGTCGGTGTGCCCGTTGGATTGGTGGTCGCAGGCGGCGCAGCTATCGCCTCCAGTTTCTTTCGAAGTGGCCAGCACGAAGCTCTGAACGCATTAGAGCCTTCACCAAGCCACGGCAAGCACTGGGTGATCATCACCGAGGAAGGCTTGTACGAGCTCTTCGCGTGCCGTTATACGAGTCACGACAGCGCCAAGGAGGCGTTCAGCAAGATCTGGTGTGCGAGTGTGCTTTTTTCACCCGAGGGAACGGAGCTGAATTCGGGAGGAATGAATCGCTTCGCCTGCAACAGAATCCGTGACGCGGCCAAGAACAAGTTCTTCAAGACGGACGCATGAGGCTTGTAGTTGTCAATGGTACGTGTTAAGAGATTGTGTGAGGGTCTTCTTCTTCGGAGCTATTGTGTCTTGTACTACCCAGCGTTCTCTTTGCACTGACGTCTCCGCAACGTCTAGCAGAGGATGACAGTAGCGACAACGAGACTTGCGGCTAAGCAGGTAGCAATCGTTCGGGTGTCGCCACTCGACTCGGCATGTGTGGAGACGGTCGGCGTTGCGGGTGGAGGCGTTTGCCACGGAGCAGGCAATGGTGGAAGGATCATGTCCGGGATATTCTCCGACGTCGAGTTGGAAGAACTGTTCGATGGCGTTGGCGCTGACGTCGTCGGTGATGGTGTTGCTGGTGGTGACGTCGTGGCTTGCGGTGGGGACGGAGTCACCGTAGGTGCAGCTGTAGTCGGCGCAGACGTTGGAGCCGGCGTTGCCGGTGGGGGTGTTGCCGGTGCGGACGTCGGAGCTGGTGTTGCTGGTGGGGATGTGGTCACCAACGCCGCACAGGATGCCTTGAACGGTTCGATCCACTGCGACCTGATTGCCACACCTGAGAGGATGCAGTCCGTCGGAATGATACCTTCAATCATTGTAACGACTCCCAGGCAGTTGCTGTTCAAACAGACTTTGGCCAAAATGCTAGTGGCGGGCAAGGAGCTCGTACTCGGTTCCCATCCCGTTGCTTTCGTACAACTCAACTGGTCTCCGTACCCAAACCCGAAGGTTTTGCTCATCGCTCTCTGCTGGCCACTGTCACATTCTGGAATGGCGGCCGCAGCAGCGACGCTGGTGGTCACGCCGAATAGCACGACGATAGAGGTGACCAGACGCGGCATCTTCATCGTTGGTAGAGATGTTGGTATCTGTCGAATTCACTGGCAAATACCACAATGACTCGTCGATGGCTTTCGTTACACGGGCGCTGGCGAATCCGATCAATCCACTCGAGTGGGCGCCTGCTTCTGGATTCTTCACTTGAAACATGAAGACAGTGCGTCGCTTTCATTTGCAAACGCTGGAAGAACGTGACTTTGTTTCCGGCCACCACTTGAGTGCTGAGTTTCCGGGTGCTTGGAGCCGCGGACATAAATTTTGGACGGAGCGTGGGTGCATTAACGAAGACCGCACTTTCTTGCCCATCGCAGGTTGATTTATTCGTCTTCTTTTATGTATCCAGGAGAGAAGCTGTGGCGTCCACAGCGAACTTCGTCTGGGGCTCGTGGCAGGTCGGTCACCAGTGCAGGGCAGCAAGGGCACGATGGCCCGCGGAGTGGGGGCTTTGATTTTCACATGTCTTTATAGTAGTAGATCATGTTCATATTTGAATTACGTGTCTCTGCAACCTACTGATTTCTGAGTCAATCGAGGTGGATAAACCCCACCTCAGCTGGTCTCATTTGCGAACACAAAGACAGCAGCGCATGGCATTCGATCGAAAGGGGACTCGACATCGAGTCACTCGACGTCGTAGGCAATGCTATATTGTTTCAGGCTTAAACATTCAGCAGAAATGAACTAGCAACGTGTACTTCAAAGTCTCCGGTGGAATGAGTCCCACAATTCCTTACTCGACCAGCTCTGGACCTCGAACGCTCTGGTTCGAGAAGGAGTGTTCTCTTTCGTGGGTCTTGGCAGCTCGCTCCGGGTGAGCAGGCGACTTATCGGTCAGACGACCCGCAACAAGCGAGAGTAAGCCAGCGATTGCCTTCTTGGTGTCTCCATGCAACGCGTCTCCGATTGTCGTGAGGATCTGGGCGAGTGGATGATCAGATGCTTCCCCAGTCCAAGCGGCGCACACATCGCTCAAGGTCTGGAACACGGTCTCATGAAGTTCTTCACCCTCCACGTTGTTGCCACTGTGCAAGTGGTGAAGTACGTCAACGAACACGTGAACACCACCCGAGTTGGCTATGTTGGCAGCGTCCGTGACGCTGAGCAGGCGCAGTGCCTTCATCGCTGCCAGCTTGGGCGAGTGGTGCTTTGCAAGATCGATGAGGAGCTCTGTGGCGCCAAGGTCGCATAACTCACGATGGATCTGGTCATCTTCCGCGATCTCTGCAATGATTCCAGCTGCAATCTGCTTCTGATCGATGGATCCACGCAACATATTCACGATATTGTCCAGCCCGGCCTTCTGTGCGAACGCGGACTTGTCCTTGGCGAGCGTCGCGATCCAGGTAAGGGCCGACCCAGCGTGGGAGCGCTCCAAATTCGAGTCCTTGTCGAAACTGGACATGAGAAGAGGAACTGCGCCGCTGTTCATCATCTCCATCGCGTTCTCAGAGTTGTTCGCCAGCTCCGCCAACGCCCAAACAGCACTGTTCTTCTGAGCTTCCGTGCCCGAGCCCAGGAGTCGAATCAGCGGCGCTACTCCACCAGCAGCGCCGATCAACACGTCATTCGCATCGTCTTGGGCGAGCACAGCGAGCGTCGATGCAGCGAGCTGGCGCTGCTCGTCGGTTGAGCTAGCTTCAAGCTTCTCGACAATAGCAGAGATGCCGCCGATAGAAGCTATCTCCTCGCGGCTCTTCTCATGAGAAGACAGGTTCCACAGTACTCCCAGCGCTGCAGCACACTGCTGCGCCGTGCCGAGACGAAGCATATCCACCAAGTGGAACACGCCGCGAGCCTCTCGAATCGCTTCACTGCCTTGCGTGTGGTTGGCCAGCTCACCGAGCACATTCATCGCGTGCTGCTTCTGGTCAGCTGGGGTGTTCGTGTTCATAAGCTCAACAAGTCGAGGGATCAAGTTCTGCTTCTGCAGCATTACCACTTGGTTATCCGCGTGGGTGACGAGACTTGTCAAAGCTTGGCACGCAGCAGTGATCTCCATGTCGAGATTCCCCGAAGACTTGTCCAGCATATCGACAAGGTGGTCGACAGCCCCTCCGTTAGCGATTGAAGGGCCGTGGACGTCGTGGGCTGCCAGGTAACTCAGTGCCTTTGCAGCATCGGCACGCAACGTCGCAGACCCGGGGTGCATCCGCTTGCTCGATATCATGCTCATCAGCTTCGGGATCGCACCAGCTTCGACAAAGGCGTGGATTTTATCTTTGTCTTCTGCAATCTGGACAAGCTTGAGCATGGTCTCTTCTGCATGTCTAACACTCGGGCTTTCCACCAAGATGTTGAGTAGTGAGAGTACATCGCCGTGCTTGATCGCCTCCACGGCTGAGCCTTGGTATGACTCATTGAGACCCTTAGCCTTCGGCTTCCGCACAACACGGAGTACTTCAATGGGTTGGCCATCCTTGCTGATCGTGCCCTGGAGAAGCATGCGGATGCCTAACACGAGCTGATCGGTCGTAGCCTTTCGTACGTTAGTGTGCATGACGAGATGGGACCCCATCAATGGATTAAAGCGCTTGAACAGTGCATCCAGGTCCGACGTGAAGCCTTGAATCTTCGCCATCATCTCCGACTGGCACGATAACTTGGACAGGTAGGATAGCTTATGGTACTCATCCAGATAGTGATACAAGTCTGTGGTTGCGTATGTGTACTCTGTGAGTAGATCGCGCTGTAACTGCGTCGTCGGCGCAGGAATCTTGCGGAGTTCGTTCACTTGTTCTTCGGTACGTCCAAGCATGGCCTGGGATTCCTCCTGGCACTCGGATACTTCCGTGCACGCCTTGAGGAACTCTCTAAGCCCAGCAAAAATGTTGTCCATGGTCTCTGGGTGTGATCAAACTGAGTGGAACGTTGTGTTGCTACGCTTATGGCAGCTTCGGGAATGGTTTCGGCAGAGCTAGGTATTCGTGGGTTTATTGCGCCTCCTCTGCCATACTCCACAGGAGAAGAGGCATCTTGTTTGTCTGGCCTTAGCCATCCCCCTCGTAGAGTGAAGGGTGCGGTCTCAGCTGTACTGTTGTCGGTTGCAACGGAGCCACGACGGAGAAGCCTGAGTGCAAGAGCAAATCCACTGCGAAACCGACGATGCTATCTCGGCAAACGGAGTCCCCTTCCCATTCTCAGCCTGTTTCATCCTCATTCTCTCACTCGGGCCTCTCCCTGAGTACATATTAACGGGTTTTTCACGGGCGTCATGCAGCCTGATGAGATGTTTCCCTTTATGGACGCCGACTACGTCTGTAAATACCAGTGACTTAGCAATCACTGGATGTCCATGGTCGTTTCGGATCGCCTGAAAGGATCGAGCTGTTCCTTCTCACGCAATCCTTGGTCAATACCGTAGTGGAAGATCGTTAAGTCGAGGAATAGTTTGGCTGCCTCGGGGTGAGTCGAGGTGGAGAAGCAAACCTCGTTTGGAGCTTGGTACCCGATACGTACTCCATCCTCATCCAAGAGCAAAAATGGCACGATCGTGGATGCGATGCTGTATTTTCATCTGCTTTACACCGTTCACGCGATCTCTTCCCGAAGACCCAGTCCATTCAGCGAAACCTAGCGTGTCGATACACCGCGGAAGCTCAGTCTGCTCTTTAAAAACACGCACTGTGAACACGCCTGCGATGTGATCTGTCAGCTATTGTAAGGAGACTAGCAGAAGCCTCTTCAGCTCATGGCAGCGACTCTCTCTCGGCATGGGCGAGGTTTCAGCCTGCAGTAGAGACACTTGTGATTCTTTCTCCTGGACGAAAAGTTCCTCGCAGCTGAAGGAAGAGAACAATGCTGACCGACTTTCTCAACGCGGTCAAGTTGCTCGGGAATACGTACGAAACTCTTGCCCATGGCAAGAGCGAGTTCGCGCCCGTGTTAGAGCGCATGACCAATCTGCTGCTGCACTTTGAGGACTTGGATAAAAAGAACGGACTACCAGATATGACGATCAAGAGCTCGGAGATCCAGATCGACGACAAAGGCCACCATGAGACCGTGCCAGTCGAACGCAACTTCAAGGAGGAGTGTTTCAAGGACGTTGATGCCTTTGTCGAGAAGCTCACTAAGTACCAGAACAAGAGCAGTCTGGCAATGCTTGTATCTCGGTCCGAAATCGAGTCAGACGTCGCTGTGATCAATGCGTCGATCTCCACTCTCTTCCAGCACTACGAAGTGGCGATGGGCGGCCATGTCGTCTTGCGCAACCAGGAACAGAAGGAGTCGATCGACGAAGTCGTGCGTGGCATGCGCGTGCTCTTGCAGCAGGCTGCTGGTAAGCACGATATGAAAAATATGCTGACCCACTGCGACTGGATTGGCAAGGAGAAGCGAGAACTCAGTGCTCCAGTCAAGGCAGCGCTAGAGAAAGAAGACGTTCAGCAGCTAGCGGTGTTTATTCAGGACAGTGCCAATACGAAGCAATCAGAGGAAGCTGCACGCGCTTTTTACGAGCTGGTCCATCGAGAGATCGATAAGGATGCCGCGCACAAGGCGATCGTCGATGCTGGAGGGATCAGTATATTAGTCAAGATGATTGGGAAGCCGCGTCCGACTTCCGACAGCAAGCTTCGTGTGTACGCGGCTCGCACGCTGCGTCGCCTTGCAGTACATGACGTCTACGAGAAAGCCATTGTGTCCGAAGGTGCGATTCCGTTCCTTCATGCGATGCTGAATACGTCCAATCACGATGACATCAGCGCTGCGTGTGCTGCGCTAAGCAATCTCACTTTCCAGGCCGTGCACAAGACCGTCATGCGGGACACCGCCGGTCTCATTCCACGCCTCGTGGAGCTAGTGAAGAGCTCAGAAGGACACAGCAAGCACGCGACAAACACGCTGCGTGAGCTGGCAAATAACGACGACTGCAGCCATGCCATTCGAAACGCGAACGGCATCTTTAATTTGTTGGGCGTGCTATCCGTGGGTTCCCCAGAGGAGTGTGCTTCAGCCCTCACAGCGTTATGGAACTTATCGCTGTTTGAAGAGAATCGCGAGGAGATAGCAGCCGTCGGTGGCATCACATCCATCGTGCGTCAACTTGTCGTTGGTGAAAGCGATGACCAGCGTCAGCTCGCGGCATCAGCTTTGGCTGTGCTCGCTCAAGACGATGAAAATGACGTGAGGATCGGAGATGCTGAAGGTGTTGAGCCTCTCGTAATGATGCTACGCACCGGAACGGAGACTCAAAAGAACAGTGCCGTGTGGGCTCTCGCTGAGCTAGCCAACAACAAAACCAACGCGACCAAGATGGTGCAGCTGGGTATCGCGCAGGTTCTCATGTGTGCCTACCGAGGCGGCAACGACATCCAACGCGCCAGAGCGGGGCTTGCGCTGTCATGGATTGCACGGCTCGTAGACAACAAGGTTGCGCTGGTGAAGGAGATCAGTCTTGAAGGCGTCATGCACATGCTTCAGGGCTCGCAGTCCCGACACACACGTGGGCTGCACGGCCAAAAGGTCAACGCTGCCGGAATCATCTGCGGTCTGAGCCAGCACGACAAATTCCGGCAGGAGTTTGGAGAGCGAGGGGCTTTACCACTGCTACTGGAGATAATGAACACCTTCAACTCCAAGCTGCTAGCGACTCAAGCTCTGTGCGAACTGCTGAAGCACAAAGCCAACCTGGCCAAGCTGAGAGGCATGAACGCACCGACAGTGCTGATCAAGTTGCTGAAAGATCTGAAACATGATCGTATCGTGGACGAACAAAAGCTGCTAAAGCACTACCTCTTCGAGTCGTTCGGTGTGTGTGGCTCATCCAGCGAGCTACGAATGGAATTCATCCAGGCCGGTGGGCTCCAGTTTGCGTTGGATAGTATAGTGGAGACGGTACCAGTGGGCAACTTGGACGCCAAGCGAGCAGGTCTTTCGATCATCAGCAATGTGTTCCACACCGACCACGAATGCACTGGCGGTTCAAAGAGGTCCGAACCATCTCCGTCGAAGAGATCGGGTCTCAAGAAATCAGCTCCATCTCCATTGAAGAAGGCTGCAGTCTCACCCGCCAAGCCGGTGGTCTCTCTGACCTGCGAGGAGACGGTGGAGAGTTGTGTGGAGCGGACTGTTGACAAGCTCCTTGAGCTCTTGCAATGTAGTGACGCTGCGTGCCTGACGAACAAGGCGTTAGAGGCACTAGCCAAAGTGGCTCACCATGCCAAGGGCAAGATGATTGTGAGTGAGCGAGGTACGGAGCTCGTTGTGGACTTGCTGGGTCACAAGACGGAGACACATCCCAACGGCGATTACGACATCCAGAAACGCGCAACAGACGTGATCACGTGTCTGTGCCACGATCCACTCTATGCCAGGCGTGTTGTGGATGCAGGTGTGCTGCCGATCTATATTTCGCTGCTGAACTTGAAGCTCGTGCTGCCTGTCGTGAGACTGGTGGCCAAGGGGCTCCACGCACTCGCAAAACACGATGAGCTCCACCCCTTCATTACGCAGCATGACAAGATCAGTTCCGGATTACTCAAGCTTCTCAAGACAGTGCATGATGGCAAGCACTTCCACTCGGCGACGACGCTCTCGCTTCTTACGAAGCATGACATCACGGCGTGGAAGTTGTGCCACGCACCTGGACTCGAAGAACTCGTGGTGCTGGCGCTAGCTGATCAGCCAGGCCGCACAAGTGAGGCTGCGTTACTGGTCCTACTTAACTTGTCCAAGCTTCCTGGATGCCTTGAGACACTGCGAGAGATTGGCGCGGTTGCTGCTGCCATAAAGAACTTGGAACCTGATCACCACGTCTCCGTCCGCAACAAAGCCCTCGTTCTCCTAAGGAACATGTCGGAAAATCGAGAAGCTGCACGAGCCATGCTGAAGACTGGCAGCGTGATTTCTAAATGCCATGACGTGCTGATGTCTAGTGAGGTGGCTTGGAAGGAGCACGGTGTGACAATCTTGACGAACCTGAACAACGCGTCACAAGAAACGAGCCAAGAACGACGCACTTACGAAGGTCAAGACCTGTCGGACGATGAATACGACGAGGAGGATGCTCCTGAGGCCCAAGATATGACTGTGGGAATCCCTTTCATAGAGCAGATCATGAAGGTTGGCATTATCAAGCCACTCGTTGAGATTCTCGAAGAGCGAGAGGTATCCAACCTCACAGGTGTGATCACACTTCTTACAGTGCTTGCCCAAGGCGACGCTACCATGAACCTCCGCGTTGGCAGCAGCCTCGGCGTGCTGGTGGAGATCATCAGCAGTGGGGCTGAAGACGAGCAAATCGCTGCCGCTGAAGCTGTGGTTACGTTGGTGGGTGGATCCAAGCGCAACATGGCTGCTGCGATCCGAGCTGAAGTTGGCGACGCGTTTGTGAAGATGCTGGCGACCCATAGTGACGAGAAGGCCACCACCCACACACAGAACCTGCTGACAAAGCTGAATGCCGTGAAAACTGTGGAGGCGGCTACTGAGACGAAGAAGATCATGAAGGCTCTCACCACAGTTGCAGTAGCGACGACAGACCCCGAGGTGAACAGTACGCCAGCTTTCAATGTGCTGAACGTGGTGCTCCGCCGCGAAAGCTTTGCCCGCACGCTTGTCAAGTCAGGAGCTATGCCGGTGTGCACTGAGGCACTCACTCCAACGGCTAACGAGGTGAATGAAGAGCAGGCGACGCGCGCACTCTCGCTTATGAGACGCGTATCGGAGACCAAGTTTGCCCCACGTCTCATCGACTGCGGAGCTGTGAATGTGCTGAGCAAACTTCTTCAGCATACTCCACCAGGATCTCCGCTCGCAGCCTCCACGAAGGAGACGCTTGATCGCATGACACCGACAGGCAACATGAACGTAGATATGTAAGTTCTCACTTAAAACAATAAGTATCCAATACACAATGCACACACGTGCTGTGCTTCTCTTCTCAACCAGCGGCTTAGTATGCACAGGCACCCAAAGACGTGAGCGTTTCTGTAATACTAGTCACCAATGGTGACTCTGGTGGCGTTGCCTTCAGCAAGGCTGTCAGTGAGTCGACCGCACCACCCTCCACAAGCTTCGTGCGAGACTTCGTTCGTGAGACCTTGCTCAGCAACGTCACCGCACGGGTCACTCGCTCTTGTGTCTTGCCCGCTGACGTCTCTCCAACAACGTCGAGACAGATCACCGCAGCGCCAGCGTCGACAAACGTCTTGGCGAATGTGGAGGTGGAGAGCAGCTTCACTAGCGTCTCAAAGACTGTCTTTGCGCTCTCTTCTTCGTCAATCAACGCCTCCGTAGTGAGTGCCTTGGTGAGCTTCTTCACTGCCGCCGTCGCATCGACCGTCTTCAGTGCCTTCAGCGCAGCGATAAGCTCCTCGGTGGACGTCTTCGCGACATCCACGAACTCGCTGTTTGTCTTCAGCATCTGAATGAATGCGTCACCGACCTTGGATCGGATTGCTGCGGCAGCGTTGCGCTTCGAACCGTCGATCACGGTCACAATCGCCGCAGCCGCAGCAGCCTGCTCGGCTTCACTACCGTCGCGCACGATCTCCACCAAGAGGGTCACGCAGCCACCCACCTTGAGCTTCGCCATTGCGTCATTGAAGGCCAGTCCATTGAGAAGCTTGATAAGGCCTGCTCGTTCCCCGGCCTCGCGTTCTTCAAGCATCTCAACCAGCGGCTCGAGTCCGCCTGCCTCGATGATTTGCTGGTGCAGCGTCAGCACTTCGTCTTCGCCTTCGCCTTCGCCTTCCTCATCTTCACCTTCCTCTTCTTCTTCTGTGGCCTCCACTTCTTCACCGCCTTCGCCTTCTTCTGAGCCAGCGGATACTTCTTCCTCTTCCTCCTCGCTATCCTCCTCAGCATCGAGGTCAGCATTCGAATCCAGCTCGTTGAGGTTGAGAAGAGTCTTCAAGCCGAGCTCCTTCCATTCGCTTGTTTCAGACTGAAGTGCAGTCACACACTGAGCAACGGCATCAGTGGTGATCATCGCCACAGCGGCGTCGAGATTGGCAGACATGATCTCGAGGAGCTCAAAGCCCGCTGTCTGGGCTTCTTCTTGTCCGTCTGTGATCATAGCGATAGCAGCGTCGATCGCGCCGATCTCTAACAGGAGCGCATCCACGTTCTCACTCGCGTTCGCGAGGCTACGCAAAGCCAACGCGGCGCTGTACGCTTCCTCTTCGCCTCCATTCAGAACGAGCGTCACCAGTTCTTCCACACCACTCACAAGCCCGATCTCCGCTGCGATGGTCTCATCCGACGCGAGCAATGACAGCGTGTCTGCCGATCGCTGTCGAACTTCCTCGTTTCCACCCGCCTGCAGCAGCTTAACGACTCGCTTGATCAAATTTGTAGTCTTAGCGATAGGTTTGCGGAGCTTCTCGTGGCCAGCAATCATGCCGATGCCATACAGAGCAGCGGCCTGGATCTCCTCTTCTTTCTCGTTCAAAAGTGGGACGTACGTCTTCAATGCACCTGCCTCGATCAACAACGTGGCGTACTTCTCCTCTTCAGCCATGTTGCCCAACACCCGAACCGCGAGGTCCTTGTTTTCGTTAGTGGTCTCGCTCACCATCAGCTTCAGCATGCTTCGAATGCCACCGACCGTCTCGTCGGCTAAGATCTCCATGCCTTCTGGACGCGAAGCGACCCACGTCAGTCCTCTCAATGCGGCATTGATGAGGCCGTCGTTCAGTTCCTCGTCCTTTTCTGCCTCCAGCGCCTTGAGCAATACACCGACGGCTATCTTCAAGCTGTTGACCTCATCGTCGGCTGGGATCTCCATAGAAACCTGCAAAACTAGCTCAGCTGCCAGGTCCTTGAGGTTGTCTGATCCATTCTCGAGGTCGTCCAGAAGGAGGGGCAGGGCTCCCGCTGCGACGATGTGTGCTTGCTGCTCAGCAGAGTGACCGCTCAACGTGAGCAAAACTGTAAACACGGGTTCGTAGGCGTCATCGCCTTCTACCTGGGGCTGCGCCTTCAGTTTCTTGAGCATGCGAATGAAGGCATCGACACCCCCAGCATCGACGAGCTTCTGGCGATTATCCTCGTGGTCTCTCACAAGCAGACCGAGCGCGCGGGCGGCCGTGCACTTCGGCGAGTGCTTGTCCACCAAATCAAAGAGCAGCTCGATCGCACCAAGCTGACCAAGTTCATTTCGAAAGTCTTCTTCTCCGACGATGCCCACGATGATTCCAGCAGCATTCTGCCTCTGGTCCAGCGATCCACGCAACATGCTCACAATGCTGCTCAGACCAATCTCGCTCACCAGCGTCTCCTTGTCTTCTGCAAGCTGCGCGATCCACACAAGCGCCAAGCCCGCCTTGGCTCGCTGGATGTCCGTGCCACTACGAAACGCCGCCATCAGAGCAGGAGCGACGCCTGACCTCAACATGGTGTTGGCATTCTTGGTATCATTAGCCAGCTCCGCCAAGGCCCACGCCGCGCTGTTCTTCTGGCCATCCGTGCCCGTACGCAGCAGTGTCACGAGCAGCTCCACTCCTCCAGCCGCGCCGATCAGAGCATCGTTTGCGTCGTCTTGGGCCAGCACAGCCAGCGCCGACGCCGCAAGTTGACGCTGTTCCTCCGTCGTGCCTCGCCTGATCTGAGCGACGATGGCATTCACTCCTCCGACAGCGGCAATTTCCGTGCGGTTCTTCTCACGCGAGGACAAGTTCCACAGTGCCGTCAGCGCCGAAGCACATTGCTCGTCAGTGCCAATGTGCAGCAAGTCAACTAGCGCTGTGATACCTCCGGCCTCACGTATGGCCGTGGCACAGTCGTCGTTGTTAGCCAACTCCCTCAGGATGTTGACGGCGTGCTTCTTCTGCGACGCCGATCCGATCTTTATGAGCTCAATGGCACGCGCGAGCAAGTGCGGCGTCTCCATGATGATGACCTTGTGCTGCGGCTGGAACGTCAGGTTCGACAGCGCCGCCATCGCAGCATTGATCTCCAGTTCAATGGCACTCGGAGAATCAACCACCAGCGCAGCGAGGCGAGGCACTGCGCCGGCCTCGACTATCGCGATCTCGTAGATATCACGAACAGCAAGACGACGCAGCGTACGAGCGGCATGAACGCGCAACAAACTATCCGGAGATGGACGGTTTGCACTGAGCTTGGTCACCAGCGATGGAATAGCCCCAGCCTGGACGATCGCGTCACGCACCGCGTCCTGCTCGGCCAGTTCACACAGCGCCATTGCAGCTTCTTCGACTTGGCGATCGTCTTGGCTGTCACAGAGATATCCGATCAGACGCATGACATCGCCCTGAGCAAGAGCCTGGGCCACTGGACCACTGCTCTGCACGGCAGTGTTGCCCAGCAGATCGTCGCTCGACTGCATCGTCTTCATCAAGTGACCGCCGTTCGCTCCTTGGAGCAGCACGCGCATGCCACGCACCAGCTCGTCCATCGACGCCTCCTGGTTGCGGTTATGCTCCACGATGTGCGAGCCCATGGCCAAGTGGAAGTGCTGGAACAGCGCCTCGAGCTGCTGATTAAACCCTTCCACTTCTGCCAGCATCTCTG
>JAADVE010000494.1:0-17789 GCA_023334595.1 Pythium utonaiense
AGAGAAGAGAGACCGAGACCGAGACGATGACGCTGAGGAAGAAAGAAAGTGAGACACGACAGAGCGTACGCAGTGGAAGCGTCTCGAACCGCCATGCTCAGGACCCTCTGGCTGTTCCGGAAGCTGCCAAGAAACCTGTGCGTACCAAGCCCATGAGAGGCCCTGGAGCTGGTGCACCGAACGGATCAGCAGGGTACTCAATGCACAGTCCAGCGCCAGGGAGCAAGTCGAGTGATGAAATGATGCTTCAGATGGCTACTCAGCCGGCTGTGATGAGCCACACGCAGGCCCAAGCCAAGTTGAAGGAAGACGTATGCGTGCAGATGCTCATGGGCGGCTACGTGCAGTCGTACGTCGACATGTTCTACCTCACACACCGTCCCGACCCTCCAACTGAATCTGGAGAAGCTCCTGCTGGACTGGAAGTCGCTGAGGTTGAGTTTCTGCGAGACCAGCTCGTCACTGCCGAGCACTGCAAGCGCCGGGGTGATATTCCCGATGTGCTGAACGCGTACGAGAGCTTAGCGACGTACTGCGCCGAGAAGAACGACACCAAGACCATGATCTTCTTCTACGAGAAGTGTCTGGAGATCACTCGCTTGGTAAAAGATCCCATGGTGGAGATGCGAGTGCTTAGCAAGATCGGCATGGGCTACCACAAGCTCAAAGACTTGGAAAAGGCACGCGATTACTACGAACAGCACGTCGCGATTGCCCAGGTAGTCTACGAGCACGAAGACGATGCACTGCTGCGAGGAGAAGCTTTCATGCATCTTGGTGCCGTGTACCTGGATCTTGCCATTCACTATGAGCGCAAACTGGCCTACCTAGATGCCATCGACTTCTACAAGAAGTATTTGGACTGCGCCTCGCAGGCAAGTGAAGTCGAAGCAATCGGAGAAGCTCAACTCAAGATCGGGATGTGCTATAACCGACTCGCACAGTCTTCAAATGCTTTGCCTTTCTTGGAGTCGTTCCTGGAGTCTTGTCGAAGTACAGGGGCTCTTGAGGGCGAAGGAAAGGCGTGCGCTGAGCTCGCTACCGCTCACGAAAACCTGGGCAACAAGCAGCTTTCGATCGAGTATCTCAACCAGTACGCCACGATTGCGACAAGAGCAGACAACCTTGCAAACCAAGCTGATGCGTGTAGTCGCCTTGGTCATATCTACACGGCGTCACAGGATTTCCAGCGGGCTCGCGAAATGCACGAGAAGAACTATGAGCTCACCCCGGCTATCGTGTCCAATTCCGGTGATCCCATGGCGATGAACTGTGCACGTATCAACGTTGGAGCTGCGCGTGCGAATGATCGCCTCGCCGTGTTTCTTGCGCTCATCAAGGACGATTTCCGTGGCCTCCTCGAATGGAAAAACTCGCGAACACTTCCCACAGCCGATTGACTGTACCTAGGCTGGATTCACAAGCACTTCTCCATGTACATTTACTGAGCACACTTCTAATGACTTGATTCACGGCGACAAAGCAACTATTCTGCTTTATTCTGGCCTGGAAGCGTGGGATACTCCTCATCCTCCTTCGGTGGGTCGGTGATACTGACCCGCAGCAAACGGCCATCAAGCTCCTATGGCCAGCAATCAGTTCTTGTAAACACTTCTGCAGATACGCATCAGACATCCAACATCACTGTACCTGTCCGTTCATTTCCGTCACGGCTTGCAGAGCCTCATCAAAATCGGAGTAAACGAGATGAGCCCACAGGTGCAAGGACGAATGCGCTGGCGCGATCAGCGTGGCTACAGTTCACAACCACGACCAATCCGTGCGTGAGCTTCCACACAGCATATGCAACGTCATCCATGTTCGAACAAACCTTTTTCGAGCTTGCCGTAGGCGTTGAACGTCTCGCGTAACCTCGTCTCATCCGTCTTCCAGTGCAAGCCTGCCGACGGCAGTCCACCACATACCCTATTTGTGAGCTCCACCCATCCCTCACGGCATCCACTCGAGGCAATCGACGTATAAACGTACCGATCACCGAGACGTGCGTGGATGCTGCGCGTGCTGCAATGGACGCACGCGCCAGTCGCGAGCCCGTGCGCAGCGCCGTCCGGCCCACGATCGCCGCCGACATCATTGCCATTCTTTTGAGGGGTGCGTCTTTGTGCGACGAAAACCCGTCGACCATCACTCTGTTGACTACCAGCTCACTTACCGTTTGACTACCAGCTCATGTTCACGACTACCAGGTAGTCAGAGTAGCAGAGATCAAAGAAACCCCTTGCCGTGAGTCGGATAAAGCAAGCGGGCATTGGGACACGTGCTCTGGCTTCTCACTACTGTAGCCGTGGGTCCTTCACGATGGAGCAAGTCCCTGGTGACAAGCTCATGACGGAGGCGGCAGCAGTAGCGGTGGCCGCCCCTATTGCTGGGGGCGCTTCGCTGCGGCCCAAAACTGGCCCGTTGAGCCGCGCCACGATCGTACGTTGTGATCTCATCTCGAGAAGACGAAAATGGAAGCTTTATGGGGGGAACTCACGTGTCTGGCTGCATGGATTAGGGAACAGTGCTCCAGTACTGGCAGGCGTTTGATCTGGACAGCAAGCGCGTGATGCTGGACACGCAGGGCAGCGCGATGAAGACGGAGAAGGATAACAGTCTCCGCTCCCGCAAGAAGCTGGCAGAGACGACGAAGAATTTCCGCAAACTACCAGACACAGAGAAGGTTGCAGGCATTGGTGGGCTATTGCGGGCCTACCAAGAGGAGATCGACAACCTCACGCGCCGCGCAAAGTACTCGGAGAATGCGTTCTTCTTGCTGTACAAGGGATTGTACGCCGCGCCAGACCCAGTGCCGTCGCTGGAATCCATCCAGGACATGTCTAAAGCGAATGATCTGGAGGAAGAGAACAAGAAGCTCAAGCGAGAGCTGTACGAGTACGAAGTCGAGTTCTCGTCGCTGAAGAACCAGGAGATCACGATTCGCAAGCTCGAAGAACAGTTGACCAGCATGGAGCACAACATGGACGACGTGCTCCACCGGAAGGTCGCGGAAAAGTGCAAGGAATTGGAAGAGCAGCTACTTGCCAAGTCAACTGAGTTCGCTCAGCAACAACTCGACTACGAGCGTCAACTGGAGCAGAGCCGACGAGAATCTCGCGAGGCGTTGAACAGATTGGACGCCCTGCAGTCGGAGCTGTTCGCTCAAAAGCAACGCTCAGGCCATGCGAAGACGGCTCTTGACGCGGAGATGGACCTTGTATCTCAGGAAGCTATTTTGATGCAGACGCTTCGCCTCGAGAATACTCAGCTCAAGAAGCAAATCGAAGACTTACTCAGTGTTTCGCCAGATCCCAGTGCTGTCAACTCGACAGGTCTTGCATCCGCGTCGACTGTACTCGAGCTCTCGCAGAAAGAAGTGACGATTGCAAGCCTGCGTCAAGAAGTTCTCCGTTTGAAGGAAACCGCGAGCCACTTGGAATTTGAGTCTGCAAAAGCGAAAGACCGATACGAAGACTTGTTACAGCAAGCGAAACGAACCCATGAAGACCTCACAGCTCAGCTCGCCGCTCGACCTACGATGGAGAAGTACAATGATCTTCTTCACCAGCTTCGTGTGCTCCAGCAGCTCGAGTATAACATCGTTGATGAAGAAGAGCATACTACGGTGTCCGCGGGGGGCAGCAGCTCCAGTGAGACTGATGCGAGCCATGCGTCAAGCGAAATCGAAAAAGTGCTGGTCGCAAGAGTGCGTCGTCTCGAGCACACACTCCAACAGCGTGAGTTGACGTTGCAAGACAAGACACGCGAGCTCGAGAATTGCCAGAACGGATTGCAATCCAAACTGGAGACAATTCGTGAGCAATCCGTGATGCTACGCAGACTGGAAGAGACCGTCGATGCCCTCGAAAGCCGTCGCAATCAGCACAAGCCTGCGGATGTGGGGAGTGAGATCCTGCTCGATGCTGTGGAAGACCAGCTCGCCGATGGCAGCTCGGCGTCGTCCACCTCCGCGGCGATCGGAGCTGACAGCAAGATGTTTGAGATCGTTCGAGGGCAACGAGACCGCTTCCGTGACCGGATGAAGGAACTGCAAGCCGAGAACAACAAGATGTCGGCGTTGACGACGTCGTTCCAGAGCCAAGTCACACGGTTGGAGCAAGACAACATGCAACTGTACCAAAAGATCCGCTACCTGCAGAGCTACCAGACGGGTGGCTCGTCACGAAAGCCACCAGGTACGATGCGAGTGGTTCCTGGACTCACGCCTCACTCGAGCATGTACGACGTCGAGGATGGAGCAGCCAGTGGCGACGTGGAGTCCCGATACAAATCGATGTATGACGAGAAAATGAACCCGTTCCAGCAGTTCAACAAGATCGAGAGCCAGCAACGCTACACGAACCTCAACACGGTCGACAAGATCCTGCTGAACAGTGCGAAGATCTTCCTGGGCCACCGCATCACTCGCAACATCGCGTTCGGCTACATCGTGCTGCTCCATTTCCTCGTGTTCACCACGCTCTACACGTTCATGCATGGCTGCGGTATCAGCAACGACAACTGAGTTGGATCTGAGAATAGGTTCCTAACGCTTCTACATACCACAATTGTGTTTGTATCACCTCGTGGAAATGTGAGCGGCTCATTTCCATTGCGCATTGAGCTCCTCACCACACCATAGAAGCCCATCGTCATGACGCCGTGGCAAGCCGTCGCGAAGGCGGCGCTGTGGCTGCCTGTGGGTGTCGCAGTGAACTCGCTGTTCGTCAGCGCTGCAAGTGTTAAGGGCCGCTCGATGCAGCCGACGCTCAACGATGGCGTGGGTGGGAGCAACGTCGTGCGCGACCGCGTGCTGCTGGACAAGTGGTCCATCCAAGTGCGCCATCGCTACCAGCGCGGCGACGTGGTCGTGTTGGCGTCGCCAGAGGTCCCGGGCGAGAAGCTAGTGAAGCGCCTGGTCGCGCTGGAAGGGGACATAATCACGGGCCAGGACGGCCGCACGCTCATGGTGCCCCAGGGCAAGTGCTGGGTGGAGGGCGACAACACGCCGCTCAGCGACGGCGATAGCAACGCGTTCGGGCCCGTGCCGCTGGCGCTCATCGAGTCGCGTGTGGTCGCCGTTGTGTGGCCACTCAATCACATGAAGCTGCTGGAGCGTAAGATGCCTGAGAACCGGTCCATCGTATAGCGGTGGAGCGTGACGCGATTGCGCTATTCGCCAAGCTCAGTAACCCCCATCACTTTCGCAATACAGTTAGAGAACCTTCTGCATCACCACCTTGAATTCCTAGGGAGACAGGGGATCGATGAAGGCATTCCGCCTCCGAATCAATCGATGACGCCAACGACGTTGGAGGATCGATCGGCACTGAGACATGGCATGCCTCGCTGCTGCCTAAGCACCTCACGATGAGGCACGCGCGTGAAGCCTCACCACTCTGCTCTCCGCCACCCACCGTAGTGTGGCCCAGCGCTGTGCACCACATCTGCGACGCGACCGAGGGATCCGTCCTTACCGCCGTGAATGCTTGAATGCACAGTCAAGTCTTGCTTTGTTGTGACGAGGCATTCGCGCAGAGCCAGAAGCTGGAGCTGCTCGCTACTGTACTTCTGGCGAGAAAACAGACCGATGGATCCGGAGCTATGCACCGGTGGTTGAGTGCCGATTGAATTGCTTGCCTGTCGTCGCCGCTGAGGCTGGTCAGCCTCGGGCTGCATGGCCATCCCCTGGTCGCGAATGCGAATTCATGTGGTGGCAATCGGTTCAGTGAGCGACAGTACGTCCTGAACTGCAATTCAATTCGTCAACTCACAGCCGCAACAATGGATTGTTGTTTGTGTCGTGCAAGAGGCACAGCTCAGCGCTGCTCACCAGAGGCTTCAACCTGTGGCCTCTGCACTCCTCAGGAAGATGAGCTGAGCTCGCCGCCACAGGCTGTGGCCCACAGAAATCCTCCGCCACCAGCCAGCCAGCCAGCCAGCCATTCAGCCATTCAGCCATTCAGCCAACCACTCGAACGTGGCACGAGCTCACTTCGGTGGGCTGCCTGTCTGCCTCCTCGTCTGTCTCGCGTGTATCGACAGTATGACGAAGTGAATGCTCCACGAGTGCTGTATGAACCTCACACACCCCGCGCTGTGCTCGTGTGGACCACCAGACAAAGCTGGTTGGCCAACCATGCGATAATGGCTGCATGTATCCACTTCACTTCGTCACAGACCTTCGTCTTTCCAAAGTGACTGCGCAGTCTGTGCAGCCCTTCACCTCTCGGAGAGATGAGTAAGTCTCTCCTCCTAGCTCTGCTCTCTGCTGCACCGCATCCGATCATCTCTATCCACGATGGGTGAAATTCTGGCGCTTGCACTGCATGAAGCTCTTCCAATTTCCACTACGATCGGAGAAAATAGATCCCCGTGATATTTCATGCACATGTGGACAAGGCGCCAGTCGTCTCGCCACGCACGCTGCGTATCACAGGCGCTGGGACTGTTCCGAACACGGACTCACACAACGCTGATAAGTTCGTGGATGAATCACCCACCAACACGATCTGTTTCGATGTCGAAGCGCAGCGAAGAGTCTCTCACCGAAGACAACATTTGAGAACGGGAGGCTCGATCAGGAGCATCCCTGGCTCCGATCTGATGTTAAAGACACGCGAGTGGAGCGCATGTGATTGAGAATGTGAAATCGTGCATTGATGTTGCTTACGATGCTTCTACGAGGAGCTGGTGTCTAGATACTCCTGCTTACATATTTAAATCCTCTACAACGCATGGGGTGCGGCCACGTCGGGCTCATAACTTATAGTGATACACGTGTCGCTTGGACATGGTAGTGGGGTCGAGGCGCTTAGAGCATGCGGCGCACGCGAGCCGAGTCCGCCTGACTGATGAGCGAGTTGGTCTTGCAGTCGATCGAGCAGAAGCCTGGCGCAGGCGTGAGCGACTCGAGAAAGCACTGCGAGCAGTTGCTGCATTTGTTGGTCTCTGAGTGCATGGCGCGGCCGCAGTAGGAGAGGCGAGCGCCGAGGCTGCTGAGGTCGTCGCACAGCACGTAGAACTTGGAGCGCGACGAGCCAACCCACGGCTTGAGCTTGACGTACTCATCATCGATCAGGCGCGTGAACAGCGCCGTCGCGGTCTTGCGGTTTGGCACAACACCGGCATCCACCAGCCAGCTCACAGCCTCCGATTGGACAAAGTCTTCGTACTGAAGACGCGCGTGCTTCTGCGACGAGTGCATCTCAATGGCCTCGAGCGCCGCGTAGATGAGGTCGTAGTCGTCTTCGAGGTCGCTATCCGAGTTGGAGCCTTCCGAGGCCGTGGCGCTCGACGTCAGAATCGAGCCGCTGGTCGTGCAGTCGGTGCAGACACGCACCGCGCTGTCGTAGCCGTAGTCGGGCGACAGCTCCGTGTACGGGCTGCACTTGGCACACACCAGCTCGCCACACACGCGGCAGTGGTGGCGGCGGTTGAACAGCGAGAACGAGCCTTTGCAGCACAGACACGAGCTGCTGGCGGCGTCCGGACGCCACACTGGCTGGTGCTTCATGCGCGTCAGCGGCGACGACGAAGGCGAGAGCGTGGGGGCCGACACAGTCATAATGTGGAAGTAGTGGATGTAGATGTGGATGTGGCGGCACGCGCACGACGCAAATCGGAAAGTGAGAGACGCGGAGGCAGCAGAATCCACTGCGAGTCACAGTCACAGCCCACGGTCTCCCATACAGAGCGAGAGAGAGAGAGAGCGCAGGAGATGAGGGAGAAGGGGGAGTGTCGAGCAAGCTTCGACGTGGCTCGGCTCTGCACTCGCCAGTCACCGCACTCTTTATGCACTCGTCCGACAAACCTATCCACCGTGGTACTCTTCGTGGGGTACAACTCTTGATGCTGTTCCCCTTTTCCACGCCGGAAGAGTGCGCTGTGATTGGCTAATGCTCTGACATCACCACCGCCTCATCACACACATGGCAAAACTGCCAAAGACCTCTTATACTGCATGTTTGCTTGGTCTCCGCAGGAGCTCGACGTGACTCTATAGGGCTCTTCTCAGATCTAAAACCTTTTATAATACATACCCTGATGACAGAGCATATCGTACGGATCGGCAGACGGTGATCATGGTCTGGTATCGTTTTCTACAGGTCTAGTAAACCCGACGCTCCTTGACAAACTTGTCGCGGCCGAGTCCGCATTTGCTCGGCACTGGATCTCAGGGTCTCTATGTTTCTTCTCTCCAGTTTAACAAAGAACTGAGAAGCAGGCGCTGCTGTGACAAGGAGCTACATATTGGTACTGTATGGCCTTGGCGCTGGGCCGGGCAACAGCTCTGCATGCGGTGCTGCATGCACGCAGTCGCACATCTCGCCTGTTTTGACAGCACGAGCCCCAGCCGCGGAGCCTTGTGCAGTGTGTGGTGTATGACTTCGTACAGTATGTACGGTACTACACTGGCAATGGAACTGTTGGATCCCTGGGGCTGATCCTCCCACTCACTCGATTTCTGCTTCGCAGTCGCTGTCTTGAAAGTTGGAACTCGCTGCGAAGCCTTGAAGGGGGATGGATCACGCTGAATAATGTGGCCGGGCCGTGCACCGCCAGCTTTCCACTTCACTTGGCTTACTGCTGGCCATGGTTGGACCACATGGAACGAGTCAACCGCCTGAATGTGTTGGACGAAGCTCCCCCCGTCTGAGTGTCTCGATCTGCCTCGTCAAAGCCAAAAGCTGGTGAAAGGCGGACCCACGTGAATGCATTACGTACCGCATTGTCGCGTCAACGCATGCAGGCTGTTGTGAGTCGAGCTTTGACTTGCCGAACACTGTTTGCTGCGTGGCTGGCACCGCATATTTACAGCCCATGTTTTCCTTGGAACTGAGTGCTACGGAGGACTCAGAGGAGAGGGTCTTTGGTCGGAGAGGGCTCTGTTGTCTCTCCACACATCACAGGACGCTGTAGCCACCGTCGAATTTCCAGTGGTTGGCAGCACCCCGAACCACCAAGACACGGCGCGTCTCATCTTTTCAGCTCACTTCGTTTTGCCATTCGTCTCCTCCCCTCCGGCATGCATCGTCTACAAAAAACAACACGACTGGTCCCCAGGCCCGCCCTTGTTTCTCAGGGACACGTTGGCTCGGTGGACATCCATTGCTTGCACTGCTGCCGAGTCTAGTACAGTACCTAGCGTACCATAGATCTACAAGCAGGAATCACACCATAGCCTTCGCGCTCACTTCACCCACATGCACGGTGACCCTGTCGTGTCATTCTTGGCGTTGTCTCCAGCTCTGGAGAGCCTGCCCAAGTGTGGATGCTCTGCCAAAACGGCTGGCTGAGAACCGCCTGCTCTTTGCGAAGTTGGACGTCGGTGTCCCACTGCCATGACACGCTGGAGATGAGACACGTTGGCTTGGGGAGCTTTTCGACCAATGGGATCCTCTTTGCGATCTCCGATCGTCGACAGCATCATGAGTTGCTGAGCATGCGGAAGAATGAGCTCGTGGGCTGCGAAGGGGCAGTGTGGGTGAGTGGCTTTGGAAGTGGAAGGGGACCCTTTCTGATGAGGCATCCAATTCCTCGATCGATTGATTTCGCCGCCACCATCGTTGTGAGGATCCGAACCCGATCCGGCGTATCCTGTTGTCCAACAGTGAAGTGCGGCACTGCAGAGGAGCAAGGGCTGATTGAATTGAGGTTCGCGTGCGGCAAACTGTAGGTCGGATGTGTGTCGGACGCAACGGCCGACTGCTCCTCGCTCTCCCTTCTTTCTCAGCCGAGCGCTCTTCTCCATCCACTCAGTTTTGACGGTTCCCTGTGATCCATCGCTCAGCGAATCGCTGCATCGCCTGAATGGATAAAGTGAGATGAGCCGGAGACTTTAGCCATCTGAGAATTCCGAGATGGCTCCTCTCTTGTGAAGTGCAGAGCCTCCAGCCGGTGGCTGAGAGCTTGACAGTAAGTGCATTGCGAGGACGGTTTGGCAAGCAGCGACTGGCTTCACACCTTCGTGGACTGCACGAACATTGATAACGCTATTTGAGTGCTTTGACGGTAGAGAGCAGGAGAGTGGCAGCCCGGTGCTGCAAGTCGCCCACTGCATCAGTCAGCTTACAGTACGTCCAGGATCGTGCGGCAAACAGTACAGTACAGTGCAAGCCGAGCTTTTTTAACGCATGGAGATGAGGCCGCAGACGAAAGGCGATCGATGTGTCAACCGATCCACTCGATCAGCTCCGGCGTTTAGCCCACAGTAATCCTCAGATTCCGGACCGTAACGTCAGATCAATTGAAGCGACAACCGCCTTGCTCGATTCGTTTACATCTTGCATCTCTTAGGTGCCACAATAGTTAAGACATTCGTAGCAACCTGTGCATCACTACCTGCAGCAGTACATGTATGAGGGATCGCTGGAGGGATAACCCTGTCGATGTGGGCGCCTGGGTCGCGGAATGAACTTACGACTGAAATCAGAGTCGACTCTCCCAAGAGGCGATACTGCGGGAAGCTCGCGGCTCGATCATGGATCACGGATCGTGGCAGACTCCCAAAAAACATTCACTGCACAGTAGTACGCTGGCTCCGCGCGACTGGAGAGCCCGAGCCATTCCCCATTCACAAGCATGTGTGAATGACAGAAGCCCAGCCTCAAGGTCAACTTGAGACTCCGCTCCTGTCCGTCACAGAACCCACGGCAACGTCGAGCCTCTGATGCCACTGCGCATCACTGGTGCACTCGAAGTGACAACGCTCATCTGAGTCGGTCGTCCGCTGGACTCGCTTTCTCGTTTCCTCGCCCAGAAATCCGTCGCCGATCACAGAAGCGTCCCACTGTTGTCGTCAACGAAACCACTTTGGATCCAGAAGCGATCTACTGTGCCGGGAGGTGATCCATTCGAAGCGCAGGTCTGCATTCGCGATGGCCACGTGGACACTCGTCATGCACTTCATGCAGCTCCACACCAGTCTGAGAATGCCTGCTCGCTGTCACTTGTGTCCCTCCTGATTCATTCCTACAGGTCCTTTTCGAGTATGTTTACCACCATCAGTGGTCTTTCGATACCCAAAAAATCCGTTTATAGAGGTACTGGGATAGCTTGACTTCCTGGTAGTCAGCGAAACTGCCTCCCAACGGTTCATTTCGGACTGAAACCGAATCGCACGGGAAAATGGCGACGAAAATGGGGTTTCTGCGAGCACTTTATGGAGGCGTCCCGTCGCTCCACGGGGAACTGACGCGTCTCTAGAAGCTCTAGGGACATCGTACAACGTCGCTGGTGTCGCCATGAGCTCCAAAGCCCGCCACGCAGCGCGTCGAGGCGATGCGGATCTCGGGAAACTCCATGCCAACCGCACGTACAACCGTCAAGCACTCCACGTCAAGGTGCCCTGGTATCGGTGCGTATTCTCTGTCTCGTGGGCTCTCGAGGTGCCCCTTGTGTGTGGTACGCATGGCTGACGATGCTGTGTGTGGGCGCGTTCAGGAACACGTTCGAAGATGCAGAGACGCCGCCGCTCGCGCAGCTTCCTCCGGAGCCAGTGGCCATGGACCCGCCGCTCGTGATCCCAAAGGAGCTGCGGCCACTGGGCCACAGGTGCCGATACCTGCGCACGATCCAGCTCATCACGGACCCGTTTCCAGCCACTGGCGATGCTGCTGACGCCAGCGAAGCTCCCGACGCACAGACACACAACGTCGCTCGGAAAGCCAAGTCGGTGGTGCCCACGAAGCTCAACCGCATCGTCAGCTCGCCAGCACTTGCAACGCCATCACCGGCGCATGTGAGACGATCAGATCTTGATGCTGACGTGCTGGACGAAGAGACCGACTGTCTTGAGGCTGATGACAGCGACGTAATCCAACGGAACCCGCGAAGGGAGCCACGTCGCCGACGTGACACCACTCTCGGTGCCACAAGGTCGATGGGAAGACTGGTGCGTAGCATCTCCTGTGGGTAGTCTTTTCTGAGAAGAAGCCTGATTAATCGGTGGTTATGGCTGTGGATGGACAGGCTCCGCTTCCCGTGGCCAGTGACTACAAGCATCTCTCGAGGCGTGACCGAGAGAAGTCGCGGCGCGTGTCCGTGGAGGAAGCGGGAGACCTTCGCAACAGCGAGTGCTACTTTGGACCGAATGCAAAGGCACAGTTCTACGACGCGTACAAGCAGCTCTACTCGAAACCGTACCTGTTCATCGAAGATCCAGAGCTCGTGAGCCCTCGGCAAGTGCGAGACAACGACGGATACCTCGACGTCTCCGGCTCCACCAACAGCAAGTTCATCCCAGCGTTTCCTGCGGCGTCGTACTTGAAAGGCATCGAACGAGACCTCGCTACTGTGGGCAGTGGTATCGAACACAGCGACTGCCGACTCCCCACTGAAGACAAACTCTCGCCTCGATCACGATTCCTCGCCGCAGCAGTCACACGACCCCAGTTGGCCAGTCCATTCATGCTGCGCAAAGCCATGACCAAGGTATACGACTTTTCCTTCCAGGCTTTGGGAGACCAGTTCATCATTGAGTTCGCGAAATGTCTCGAGAACGAGCTGCCGTTTGTCGAAGAGATCAATGTCCGAGACAACCGCCTCAGTGATGACGGTCTTGACGCGCTCCTACAAGCCATTACACGCGGTAGCACGATGCTCCACCTCCATCGACTAGATATCTCCATGAACACGATGGGTTCCAAGAGCGCCCTCACGCTTCGCTCGTTTGTCGTGACGTCATACTGCAGTCTGAAGACGCTACTGGTCGATAACGCGGACATTGACGACAACGAGTGCGCTGCGTTCATGACTGCGTTCGAAAAGAACCTGTCGATCCGCGAATTGTGGATGAGCCGCAACAGTATAGGAAAGTCGGAGCATCTGAACGTCGTGCAGCCGCATTTCGTCACGGGTGGGGAGGCCATCGCAAGCATGCTCCAGCGAAATCTTGTTCTCGTGCATCTCGAACTGTCGTGGAACTATCTGCGACTTGAGAGTAGCATCACGCTGGCCAGGTCGATGTTCGAAAACCACACTCTCGTCCACCTCAATCTGTCGTACAACGCGTGTGGCGATGCTGGTGCGATGGTGTTTGGCGAGGCGCTGCAAGTCAACCAGTGTCTCGAGATTCTCAACTTGTCGTTCAATAGCATTGGATGCAAGGGTGCGCAAGTGCTTGCTCAGGCACTGCGCATCAAGCGCACGCTACGGTCTCTCGTGCTGGACGGCAACTGCATCGGTCGTGAGGGAGGCCAACAGCTCATGTTTGCATTGTGTGAGAACAAGAACGACCTGGGGTGTGAGATTAGTCTCCATGCGTGCAACCTCGTCAGCTCCATTGCACAGCCCACTGCTGTCCGAGTCGTACAGCCAAGTCAGAGCCAGGCGACATCCTCAAGCACAGGTGGCCCACCACCACCGCTTCCAACTCCCGTATCTCCCTACGATATCAACCTTGCGGCTATGCCATCGTACGGAGCCTCGAGCTCGTCCGTGTTCAACTCCAAGGAGCCGACAGGTCGCTATACACTGCATATGAACGACCCGTACGACAAGATGATGGCGATTGAGTTGGCAAGACTTGCAACATTCAAGAAAGGCTGCCGGTTTCTTCGACTGGAGCACCGTGCAGTCCCTGGGGCAGCTAAGAAACCGATCGTGTTGGTCCGCAAGGAGAGGAAAGTGGCGAGCAATGTACACGGCAAGCCTCTCCATCGCCAGAACTCGGACTCGATCGATTCAAGCACAGAGGACCCTCTTGAGACACTAGGACTGGATGCACTGTTCACTGATGTCGTAGACCGTGACCACTCGGGCTCCATCGACCACCACGAAGTCATGAACGTGTTGAACCGCATCGGCTTGTTTCCGAAAGTGGAGAATCTCGACAGTATGCTGGAGAAATTCGATCTCGACCATTCCGGAGGCATCGACAGTGGTGCCGAGTTTTCCGCGTTCCTCTTCCATGCTGTCTTCCAGCTCATCGACAGCGACGGATCGGGCAAGATCGATGCGGATGAAGTGGAAGAAGCGTTCAAGATGCTTGGCATTGAGGTATACGACGAGAAAGAAATCCTAGAAGCCATTGCTATGTACGACATCACAGGCGACGGAGAGATGGAAGAGTCAGAGTTCGTAGCGTTCATGAAGGATAAACTACTGGACCGAATCAAGCTGCAGCTCATCTCGACTTCGCTGCCATCATCGAAAGGAGACAACGATGCGGATACTGCGTGCGCTGTGCTGTTGGAATCGACTACACAGAAGCCGTGGGTCGTGCCGAGCGAGGGTATTCTGGAAATCGACTTCCTATACGAGCGTGAAGCATTCGCATCGAATGAAGAAGCTCATCGTTATGCGAAGATCCCGCAGGCATCAATCGACAAACTCATCCACAACATTATCGATCTGTCCAACTCCAAGAGCGAGCAAGAAGATTTGTTCCATGTTGCCGTCTACGACTCTGACTTGAAGTTCACGGCGTCACAGGCGTACCAGCTGCTCGACGCGTGTGGACTGCTTAAGCCGGTGGAGCGTAAGATTGAATCCATTGCGTTGATGCTTCCCCAGATGCTGACGGCGAAAGAAGCGCAAGTGCTCGTGTCCCGCACCCTCACTCTTCGCCAGCGCTGCCGCTTGAAAGCTGAAATGGGGAGCGCGTACTCAGTGACCATGGGCAACCCGACTGCCCACTACTCCTTCGACTTGTCGAAGCCAAAGGATCGAGCAGCGATGGCGAAGCTTGCGGAGGTCGCTCAGAGTGAGAAGCTCTTCTCCAAGCACAAATCGGGCCGGGCCGATACGTCACAGCATGGTAACTGGGAAAACTATCGAAACGAAGAGCTGGATGGCGAGAAGATCGTGCTCACGACCTCGTTTTTCCACGTCATGCCATTACGAGGCAAGCTCTCCTTTGATTATGTGAGTACCACTCGGCCTAAGAAAGGCACTGCACCTCTCAGCGATCGACGCTTCGCCCAGCTCATCAACGAGCTGCATACCAGCATACAGATCTCATCGATTACTGATCGCAGTTCTCCAAACCGTGACAAGAGCGACATCGACGTTGACCAGCAACTGCCTGAACAAGAAGTCGACGGTAAGCAAGCTGACGGATCCAAAACGTCGAAAACAACGAGTGGGAATCCGCGGCATACGGTGGTATCGAAGGCGTTATCGGTTCGGACCAAGCAGACCGAGTTTTGGGACAAAACACGCAGCTCGGTGCTCAAGAAGGCAGCGTGGGAGTTCCTGGCAAGCTCCGAGCAGTCGAGTTTCCGTGGATCCACAGCGCGCGGAACAACGAAAGAGATGGTCGCTCTCAAGCTCGTGCAGATTGAGTCGTCCATTTGCGACCGGTGGCTGTCATGCCAGCAAGCGGCCGAGATCATCGAGTGCATGCCAGCGCAGTTCCTCGCACGGCCTGAGACTGCGCGGATCCTCTTTTCACGGCTCATTGACATCGGCAATTTTTACCAGATCTTCGATGGGCTGGTGAAAGAAGACCAGTATGTGTGTGCCAAATCCCTCGGCTGGCTCAACGTGTTCAACCCCATGGCCCCAGAGCGCCACTATTCACTCGACGTGTCAATCTGGGACGAGCGAGAGATGACCAAGCTGCTAGTCCAGCTGGCAATCGCTGAGCCTGGCGAGAACTGGATCAACCAAAGCTTCTCCGCCGTGCGAGGCGAGCCTGGGTTGCCTGGCTGGAAGCTACCAGTGCGATGGGAGAAAGAGGATGAGAAAGACGGCGGTGGTGTGAATCGCTCAGGGTTTCTCGAAGTTGAGTATTACTCTGGAGGAGATCGAGGCTGCGCGCCGCTACCGGCCTTCCGCAAGACGCTGCTTACAGGGGTGTTGGCGGGCACGAAGCTGTACTGTTTGTAGAAGCGGGTGAGGTCTGTGACGTGTGTAGCACTCCACAGGTCGCATGTTGGTCGTGCCGTGCCTCTCTGACCTGTTGACGAGTCGCCTGCGTGTAACTGCACCCTCGCATCCCAGTCGACTCGAACAGGCGCTTGGGTCTGCCGCTCTACGTGAAGAAGAGCAGGAGAAAGCGAGGCAATGGAGCGAGACGGCAGCAGCAGCCCGCAGCCCCAGGAGGCGGACGTCGCTATGAAGACGCTTTCACTGGTGAATGGAAGTGCGTCCGGTGAAGTTGGCGATGCAGTGCCTCCAGCACTACTGACGAGTCGAAGTGCCGCGTCTCTGGGATATCTGTCGTCGGATTTCATCATGTCGAGACTGGGCTTCTACGAGCCCACGGCAACCAAGGAGGTAAGACGCATGCTACTAGGAGATCATCACACGCTGTACTCACTGTTCGCTTTGCCCGTGAGCAGCTCATCTTGCGCGACGAAGGCCTGGTCGGCATCCAAGACGAATGCGCGCAGAGCCTCATGACACTGGAGATTCTCTCACTCTCGCACAACAAGCTCACGACGCTCCAGGGTTTCCAGCATTGGAGTAATTTGATCGAGGTGAGCAGCGCAAGAAGCTTGCAAAGATTTGGCGGCGCTGGATGCGAACTGATGGACTTACTGGTCGTCAATTTATGCAGCTGAATCTCAACTTCAATCAGATCTCGTCGCTCCACAACTTGCAGTGCTTTGGATTAGAGAAGCTTTACCTCTCCAGCAACCGCGTGCGTTTGGACTGTCAGGCATTCCAGTTGTGGGAACGAAAGTAATAACGGGAGACTATGATACTCTCAGGTCTCAGATATCACGCCGCTGAAGGCCTTCACCAAGCTCAACACGCTGTCCGTGTATGGAAACCTGATCACTGACCTTGACGCCACCCTGAGCACTTGCCGATCACTGACAAAGGTACGCACGACTGCTGCTGCTTACTTTAGCGACTGCGTCTCTGACACTCGATCCTTTTTTGTAGTTACGCTCGCTGGATTTGGCCGGAAACCCTTGCTCGCAAGAGATCGACGGATACAAATTCCAAGTGGTGCGGTATCTGCCGCGCCTAAAGATCCTAGACGGAGACCAAGTGACTCAGCTTGATAAAGATCTGGCCGATGAACGTGTTGCTCAAGGACGACCGACCACGGCTGACCAGCGACCGTCCACTGCCACAACGATGGGCTCAAGACCACTCACAGCGAAGCCGTGGGAGTCTGGTGCTCCGCCACTCACTCCTTCCAAATGTACGCGCACTCCTGAGTCGTCTTCTTGGTTGCGGAATGCCTACTGATGCAATAAGCTGCCATTTGCAACAGCGTTTGATCCGTTCACGAGCAAGCACATGCCTAAGGGCAACGTACGTCTCTTTCGCGACGACTTTCTCAACAACAATCCCATCTTGCTGGAATATCTAGCCCAAGAATCCCATGATCCTGAAACGCTGACGATCCATCACGACGAAGAAGGGGAAGGAGGAGATTCAAACGATGAGGCGAAGACACTCTCGCGCAGCAGCAGCTTCGTGGAAAAGATGCGTACAGCAAATCCATCGGCTGCTGATTCTGCTGGCCGCGACGATGAAGATGCTGAACAGTCGACGCGGCCGACGACTTCATCCTCTCACTCTCGTCCATCGACAGCAGTTGGAGGGTATACGATCCCCGTGCTGACCTCCAACTTGGGCATCGATCCCTCCGACCCGAAGACCACGATCCGCAAGCTTCTCAAGCACATTGAGGTCCTGGAGGAGACTCTTGCTGGCTACAAGACCCACCAAGTGGAGGCGAGCGAGCAAGCACTCATGGAAGAGAATCGGCGTCTCCAGATCGAGAACAACAATATCCCCATTCTCCAGGAGCAAGTGACTGCCTTGAAGAAACAGCTCAGTCTCGCGACAGGACCCTGCCCACCCGTCCCAACCTCTGTGAC
>JAADVE010000495.1:0-17758 GCA_023334595.1 Pythium utonaiense
GAGGGGGGGGGGATCAAGCATTAGAAGCTTCAAGCCCGGACAATCGAGGAGAACCCGCTACTGCACAAGCCATCCCCACTGCCAGAGACCACGTAAATTATTCTTGCTCGATGTACTGTATCCACACCACTACCAGTGTATGCTGGTTCTGCTCAGTTCACAGACGTGGACAGTGACGAATCACCGTCGACGTCTGCGAGCACCGCCGCTGGACCGTTCGAATGCGTGCCGTTCGCGAGCAACGCAGCCGCACCAGCCATCAGCGCGATGAGATCCGACGACGGCGGCACGATCGTCAGCCGCAGCGACTCCTCGGTGGTCTGCAGCACCGACTGCAGCAACTCTTGCTCTTGCTCGTACGTTCGCCCGTCGCTTGCCCCTGCTTCGAGTCTTCCGATCAGCGTGTCGGCCGTGTATCGCGCCACTGGAGGTTGCGGCAGACGCAGCGAATGCACGCTCAACTGGAAGTCGCCCACGAACTTAGCCTCGTCGAACTGGCCCTGCGTGGCCGCGACGATCTCGTTCAGACGCTGTACGGCCTGGTCCGCTTCAAGAGGCTCCGGCACCTCGCTGATGTCGATGAAGACCTGCGCGGCGTTCTCGACGATCGCGTTCAGCCGATCGTTCTCGTTCATCACCATGCTCTTGGAGGAGAGCATGCCGTTCGATGGACGGCCGCCAGCACCGCCATTGCCCAGCGCCAAGTCGCCCTGCAGCTCCAAATGCTTCTCCAGCTCCAGAAAGTGCTGCAGCGATCGGTCTTCCAGGATGCCAGGCACCATCAGCAGACTCTCTGTGCAAAGCAAAGTACATCAGTCGACTGGTCCACCGCGAGAGGTGCCCGTGAATGGTGGAGACGTACCCATATACTCCTGAAGTCCGGACTGACGCTTGAACAGAAAGTTTGGATCAAATCTACTCACCCAGCCACAGTTAGTTCCACTCGTGCCGCTCTGCAGCAAAGAGCTCCACAACGAAAGAGAGCTCGCGATCCAATTCTCAGCGCATTGGCTGTCGCCGACACTTGCGCCGGGGCTCTCGTCCTCCTCGTTTCCCGCACACCACAGATCTCACACTCCGTCTTGACATACTTCACCACGCTTGTACCACACGAGGAGCTAGGGGTCTCCGGAGCCGCACGATGGAACAGCGCGCGCGCGTCGTGGTCAGATAAGATCAAGCGATTTGGCAGTCACTGTCCCTCCAGCATCGGCCGCACAAGCGACCAGAGAGAGAGACTCATCGAAAAGTCCTTCGTTGTCAACATGACGCGACTCGCTCTGTTCCCACGGCTCCGTCCTCCGACGCCCACGCCACTGCAGCGGCATCCGCGTGGATCACACGCAGCACACGACAGAGGAGCTCAATGGCCAGCAACGCAGAGGAGGCAGCGAGGCGCCCCGTGTCCGTTCATCCTCGAATTGGATCGCGACTCCCAGGCATCGTGGGCTGCTCGTGCACACAGACAAGGGGGGGACGTACCGACCGAACCACTGCTTCTCCGGGAGCTGCGCCTCGATGAGGTCGCCGAAGCTGCGCACAAGACGCGACTGCAGCTGGTCGAAGTCGCTGAAGCGCCGGGAGATCAGCCACAGGCCGCCATTGCAGGAGATCTGTCCGCCAACATCCAGCAGATCGTGAGGAATTGGAGCTGATCAAATGGACAGCTCCCGAGCGGCCGAAAGAGCCGCAGACGTCGCATCTTTACCTGCACGATGAACTCGGTGTGGTCTCCCACGGTCTCGTAGCCCGTGACGAGCGCGCTGACGTTCAGGAGCTGCATGATTCACGCGCGATCTCGTCGCTCGTAGCCGCTCGTGGGGAGATCGACTTCTTCCTCTTCGCCCGTGATGGCAATGGGCAAACAGCCGAAGGAGCCACTAAGTTCGCATCACGCAGTACGAAGTGTACCCTCAGACCAGAAGGGGTTACGTGCGTACTTAGTGAGTCTAGTTTCGTAATTACGGAGAGAAGGAGTGGATACCCGCAACTTCAAAGAGCTCCTCGCCCATTCGAAAGATCGACCGATTGGAGCGAGACGACGATGGCGACGGAGCGATCGGTTGCAGTTGCGGTGGACGTGGACCACGCGCTGGCACAGGTGCTGCCAGCAGCGCTCGAGTGGCACAACGCGGAGAAGAAGACGACGGTAAGAGGCTCTTGACGTAGTGAGCGGCTCAGCTTATGAAGCGACTGAGCAATGCTCACGCACTTGGTCTGTGGTTCGCGCAGGTCGCAGTGGGCGATTTGAAGACGGCGGACTGGGTGACGACGCTGGCGGGTGGTGCCAAGGTGAAAGAGCAGTGGCTGAAGGAGTTCTACGCGTCCACGCAATTCAAGGCTGGCGTGAAGGCGTCGGACGGCGCGGCTGCGGCTCTGAAGCCTCTGCGGAAGTCGTTCACGCTGCTTGCGATCACGACGCGGCCACGCAGTGTGGAGAAGGAAACACGCGAGTGGATCGACGCCAACTTTGCGGGCGTGTTCGACAAGCTGCTCTTCGTAGACAGTGAAGAAGGAAAGGACGACGTCGTGACGCGCAAGAAAGAGTTGTTTGCCGAGTTCAAGGTCAAGGTTGCCGTCAGCGCCGACGCAGTGGGTCTTGAAAAGGTGTCTGACAGCGTCGCACACTTGGTATTGGTGGGATCGATGCCGTGGGGTAAGCCACCAGCAAGCGAGAAGATCGCCAAGGCCGAAGACTGGGCTAAAGCGAAAGAGGCACTGGAGAAGATTGCGACAGAGCTGAAGCTACCGGTTGCTGCGAAGATCTCCAATGGACCCAAACTGGCCAGGTACACAGATGACTTGGTCACAGTCTCTACCAAGAAACCCCCAAGTACGTTGCAGCTCTTTGTATCGTAGTGGTGATGCTGCGCTGACTAACTGCACCCGCTAATAGCGTTCTACGCGAACATGGTCACCACCAAGTTTGCTGTGCAGAAGCAAAGCTCGGTGCGTCTGCAGGCGTCTGAAGGTGCAATTACGACTGCTGTGCAGGCCGCGGAGCTACTCAAGACACAGCAGAACGCCGACGTGACCAAGATCTCAACCCGGTACCTGTTCAAGAAGTTCCGCGGCACGCCGTCGCACCGTGTGCCGGCGATCGAGATCGTCATGCACAGAGTGGCTGCTCAGTAACCAACCATCCCCCAGCAGCGCGTTGGAATGGAGTCGCACACTTGGTGTAGCTGTACATCAACACAGTACAGTAGATGGTCCATTCGACACCATCCCATGAGTGATCACCTCTTCGGATTGCCTTCAG
This sequence comes from Pythium utonaiense, assembly GCA_023334595.1. Lineage (NCBI taxonomy): Eukaryota > Oomycota > Peronosporomycetes > Pythiales > Pythiaceae > Pythium > Pythium utonaiense. The sequence goes on from JAADVE010000495.1 coordinate 3,263, forward strand.
AAAGTCTATTGAAATCGCTGCAGCTTATGCCTCACGCGTAGGCCAGTCGAACTTGAGCTGTGGCGGGTTCTTCTCAAACTCACGACGTTCTTCCGCGCGCTGGACGCGCTTCTCGGCTTCGCTTTGGGTCACAATCTCATCTGCAAAGCCGCAAACCGCATCAGTTTTCAATCGTAGAAAGGCTTCAGCGGTCGTAAAAAAAAAACACGCAGAAAACGCACAGAAGCCGGTCTTGACCATGAAGGCCTCCATGGCAGCACCCGCAACGAAGCAGACGGGCATGAGCTTCTTCAGGATAGGCGCCAGAGGCACCGACGCAGCGGACTGGCGCATCGTCGCACTGTGGAGCTGCTCGTTTCTTGGTGCACAATGCGAACACCAGGGAATGAATGCGTCACATACTTATGTGCACCACACTATTCTAGGATGAGAAAGGCGGGTAATCTAGGCGAGAAAGTGCGGATCTTGAAAGGTCACCGACAGCATTGACCAGACGCGCCGACCAGTCTCACGTGAGCTCGTGTGTAGCTCTTCACTAGCAGCTCGAGGGCCAGCAGAGACGCAAGATGAGCGAAGCGCCGAGCTGGCAGCACATGTGGGGCGCGAAGGTGAAGATGCCCTGCGACATGGAGGACGACGTGCTCGAAGACGCGATCAAGAGCGTGACGACACGGCTGGGCAACTACGACACGGAGGAGTGGGAGAAGAAGGGGCTCGCGGTGAGTGGATGCGATGCGGGGGCTGTAGATGCTGATACTGTCTCTTTGGTGCGAGCGCTGATGGTGCGTGGTTGACGCAGGTGTGTGAGGAGATCAAGGCGCATCTGGACGCGAACTGGGACCCGCACTGGGTCGTTTGCATCGGCCGCAACTTCGGCTCGTTCGTGACCCACGTCACGCGCAACTTCATCTTCTTCTACTACAACGAAAAGGCTGTGATGCTGTATAAAGCAGGGTAATACAGACCCGATGAAAATGCACGAACCGAGAGGATTGTGTTGTCAGCCTTGAAAATCCGCGATCTCATCGATGGAAGGAGAGCTTGAGGAAGCTATTTTGAGGTCGCTTGGTAGGCCACATACGCGTAGTTTCTCCAGCTTCCCTCTCCAAATGACCATGCAGCGGCCCGATGAATCCAATGTCATCACAGCAATACGTTCGACGCGTGGAGATCTACTCAGCGAGGAACCACGGCGACGCCTCGCTGCACTGACGACTCTCTCCAGCCTGTGTTGTGAGACGAAAGCACAGCAGCATGCTGTCGGCTCATTTCTGCGGGGAACAGTGCAAGACGAGGTTGCAAGCGGCACTCGATTACTTCATACAGTGCTGTCAGACTTGCACACCAGTGACCGGACGCTGCGCTGTGCCGCTGCTCGACTTCTATGCCAGCTAGCATATGAGAATCTTGTGAACCAGGAGTCGATCATACAGATTTCCAAGGGATTCAGCATCGGCTGGCTCCACATCTTCTCAGTGCCTCCCTCGTATCAATTAGCTCGCCCATCGAACGTCCCTCCAACTCATCGTCAGTCAGAAGATCCTTTCGGACAACGAGGATTAGTGTCTTTTCTGAATGAGTTGGTTGCGGACAACTACAGCGAAGTCTACCGTCGTGTCAGCAGCTACTACGCGACAGGTTGTACGACGTTCTTACCCCTGTGCTGGCAATTCCCACACTTTGTTGACACAAGGCAGGCCGTAGATCGCGGCGTGGTGGACGATGTTCCCGACCCAGCGGAGCACGTGCTCGGTTTCTATCTCGTGCCTCGCCAGACTCAGTTCCCGGAACAGGACGACTTTTTCAACGACGAGATCTTGAGATCTCTCGACCAGCCAGATCTTCAAAGATTACAAGCGGTGAAGAACGCGTTCGACACGGTTGCTACTGTATACAGCAACTACCAGGACACCGTGCCAGCAAACCAGTTCATACACTACTGTGAAACACACAAGAGCGAGGCAGAACGGCCTTTGCTGTGGCTTGTGGACGCAAACGACGACAACTCTATCGCACCGTTAGACGCATACTTTGGCTTCGCACCAACGCTATCATGGAGCAACATCTTCACATACTCAGCAATTCGACTGAATGGGAAGAAACTCCAGGAAACAACAAGCACGGCCGCGCTGTCGTCCGTCTCCGCTACATTTCTACGCCTGGCGTTGGCTCCACAAGAAAACATCACAGCGACTGCGTGCGTGTGGACACCCGTGTTTGTTTCGGCGATGCAAAGAGACACGAATCTTCCGCAGGCATTTCGACGCCAGCTCCACCGAATCATTCGACTAACGCCCGCTGATTCCAGCAGCTCGACTAGTGAAGAAGACTGGAGAGTGCTTCTTCGCACCAAACTCGAACACATCACGCCTCTCAGCTGGGCAATGTTCCTCGCCCAATGGCGAGTCGCTGCGGAGCTTGAGCGCCAACTCAGTGAGCAGCAGCCAGTGCCACCAGTTCACCACACTGCCGTGTGCTCGGTCTCGACGATTAGGAAGAGTATCGTGCAGTTATGCCAGCCGCAAAGTTATCGCAACTTGGACGAGTTGCGACGGGAGCTGCCAATGGTGTCTCGGTTCGCGTCGCAGCAAAATCTAGGACAATCAAAGCCAACAATGCTATCGGCATTTCGAGAAGAGGCGACTGGGGCTATGCGCGAGGAGCCGGCGGAAGCTGCGGACTCGCGAAGTGATAATGGTGAGGTTGATAGGGATTCGTTGTCATACAATTTGGACCTTTTCCACCGCATGCAGCACTCACTCGCCGAGCTGGACGCATTGAGTCTCCAGAAGATCCAGGAGAAGCAACGCGAAAAAGAGCGAGTGATGGAGACGGTGGTACTTAACAAAAAGCGAGCGGAGGAGGAAGCGGCTAGGAAACGGCTTGACGTGGAAGAGAAACACAAGGCATTTGAGATCAAGAGGCAGGAGGCAGAGCAGCGCCAGGCGCTAGCCAGGGCCCGAGTGGCAGAACGAGAGCAGCAAAAACATGATCGAGCGGCGCGGCGGAAACAGCAGCAAGAAGCTGAGCTGGAAGCAAAACAGCAAGAGATCATGGAGAGAATACAACAGCGAGAGCGAGAAAGATTACAGCGGCAGCGGCTTGAAGAGAGAAGACCCGTGCGACCGCATCCCCCACCGTCGCAAAAGCCACACAGTGGGAGCAAGGAGGAACCGGTTCAGAAAACAATGACACCCACACGTCCAGTAGCTAAACGACCCTTGTCTGCACGGATTGTTTCGACCACGTCTTCAACACAGCTTCCAACCGCTCGAACAGCTCCCGACCCGGAGATTCTCAGACAACGAGCCCTTCTGTACGGTCAAGTCGTATCGAAAATCTACATGGCTGAAGCGGCCAGCAGAACGGAAGCACCCTCCGCTACGACTGAGCCAGCTTTCCGCCAGCCGCATCTTCTGATGCGCAGCTTCTCCACGTACGGAAGCACCAGCTTCAACGTCAAAGCGCCTGTCCTGAAGAACACGACACCATCGTCTGCACGGTCACGACGGAACCTGTATAGTCGAGCGCTACGACAAGAGGAAATGAAGCAGTGGGAGGAAGCCGCAGCGGACGTCAGCCCTGAGCAGTTCAATGACGTTCAGGACGAGGAAGAGCGTGAGGACGACATCGTGAGACCGAGGAAAGCAAGAGGATTCCAGTCACCTTCGAGTCCATCGGCTGACTCGCCTTTGGTCAAAGCAAGAGAGCAAGAGGCTGCGACACTGCTGGGATCTGGCAACGCATGTACTACGCTTGTGATGCGAAGTGCTGCTCTCGCCGTCTCTGAGCGGATACGCATCCCCGACGTACCAGCGCCAGCAGTCGAAGACCTGACTCTGCCTCCGTACGTGATCGCAGCACAGTATGAGGCACTGGACGACCGCTATAAACGCAACTTCCGCGAGCGATTCAACCTCAAGTGCGTAAGCCACCGTCTCTCGTACGACGTGCTGAAGCAGTACACCAAAATCGTGCGACGGGACATGGCGTGGCAAGCGTTCCATGATCGGTGCGCACCAGGCCAGAGCGAGCGAATCAAGTACATGGACTTCGCTGCTGTTGCTCAGGCGCTGGGAATCACGCTGAGCGAGAAGAAGCTTCTGGTCGTGGCACGACAACTAGATCCCAACAAGAGCGGCTACGTTCTGTGGAAAGCTTTCTATACGTGGTGGTCGGTCCAGTACAGTGACCAAACCCAGTCTGGGGCTGCCCAGAGTAGCGCAGCCACGGGCGTGGTACCCAAGCGTATGAGGCAATAAAGGAAACACTGTGAAACAACCGAATCGGAAGGGAAAACGGGACTCTCTCTTTCGCGATGTATGTAATCTTCCCTACCACACAGTTAGCGCGAAGTCATGACGAAGACTGTTACGCCCCCCGCTTGATCGGAACGCACTGCTTGTAGAGCTGCCACAACGGTTCGTGAACTGGAAGCCAGTAGAACCGAAGTATGCACGTCTTGCCTGGAGCGCACGACGAGTAGTCCACTGGCACATAAGCAGGGTACGTTCTGTACTGTGGGGCACAGTTATCGCCCTGGAAGACCCGTGTGTCGTCGATCCAGATCTCACACGGGCCGTCGTGTGTGTCAATGAAGCCTTCCTTGTACTCGTCGTTTTGGAACTGCATCGTTGTGAGGCCTGTCACGTCGACTGGTGGTACGTCGATGCGGCTATTGCCACAGTCAGGTACCACAGGGTCGAGCAACGCTCGTAGCGACGCAAAGCCACCCGCGCGAAAGCGTTGTGTGAAGGTCTTGGTGTTATTGACCGGCGCATCGTTCCATTTGTGACCGACGAAGGCCAGGTTGATGGTTTCGTCGATTCGAGTATTGTACCAGGTTTTGGTGGCTATGTCGATGTAGGTGGCGGCGGGTTTCGCGATGTAGCCGTGGGCCTCCACAGTCGGAGATAGGAGTGTGGCGAATGAGACCACGACAAAAGCCACAGCAGCGACTGAAAAATGAAGCCGTCGTGACATGGTGGTCGATTGGAGACGTACAAGACGAGGACGCTGGTCTAGCTGGATACACTGAAGAATGGGGACTGAGAGGGGCTGGAATGTGTTTGCGTGGTGGATGTTTCGCTGCCACTGCCTGAGGCCTGAGAGCAGGAGCGGCTCTGCCATCTCAAAACCCGAGGGAATACTGAACACAAGAAGTGAGATATATTAGGTTGGATCTTTGGAATGCCGCAACTGACTGCTTTGCTGAACAGGCAATGCAAGGCACAGAGAGCAGGGGCGTTTCTCTTGGATGCAGTAGCGCAATACCACTAGGTCTCTTCGAGGGTACAACAGTCAAGGACCCTTCTCAAAAAAATCCACTACCAGGGAAGAGAAGATCCAGATAAATCAGTGGTCAGGCATCTTACATGCCCTCATCTGCGCTCCATTATTGGTGGTGTACCCAATGCATTACGAGATACAGATTCTGGTACACTACCGTACAAAATATCTCCTGCTCGAGAGAGTTTTGCTGCCGTTCGATGGTGCAGGCGCCTGGGTGGCGGTGCCAGCGAATTGTGCATCGAACTTGATTTCTCTTCGCCTGGCTGTCGCTTTCCTTGCGCACCGCTCTGATTGCCGTCGCTCTTGCGTGCGGCGGCCATTCGATTCATTCCGTCCGTCACACAAATCGAGCCAATGGCTTCACAGCACAGTGGTATCCGTATCGGATTTGATCATGTGAGGCAGTTCGGAAACCGATGTCATCGTGAGGAGGGCGTCGAAGATGCTGAGTTGTAATCAAGGTGGGAAGGGCTCATGAAGAGAGAGATACGTACAGCAACTGAAAGGACCATAGCTGCAGTGCAGAGTCTGCACGGACTCTCGCAGCCGCGTATTCCAGGTGGAGATTCCGAGACAACAACGAGCCCTTTGCACGGCCAAGTCGAATCGAGAAAAGACAATCTACTTGGCGGAGGCTACCGACTGAGCCAGCTTTCAGCCAGCCATATCTTCCGACACGAAGCTTTTCCACGAACGGAAACAGAGGCCTCAACGTCAAAGCGCCTGTCTTGTGGAATGCAACACGATGGACTGCCCCGTCGCGTCGGAGTAGTCGCGCCAGTCGGATTCCGATTAGAGCGACTGCGTGGTGTGGAAAGCGTTCCATACTCAGCGACCAAAACCAGAGCAGAGGAGCTCAAGAGAATGAAGCAAACGCGAAGATGAAACGCTGTGAAGCAATACTCGGATTAAGCAGTCGGTGTGATCTCTATACTACGCAGTAATAGTACGGCTTGTCGTCACCATCGCGAGATCATGGCAGACGTGCTTACTGACGCAAGCGAGACGAGTGCCCGCCTCGCGTGATTGGCACACACTGCTTGTACACCTGCCACTGTGGCTCGTGAAGAGCAAGCCAGTAGAACGTGAGCGTGCAGGTCTTCCCAGGAGCACACGACGAGTAGTCCACTGGTACAACAGCGGGGTATGCGGTATACTGCGCGGCGCAGTCGTCACTCTGGAAGACGCGCGTGGAGTCGATCCACACCTCGCACGGGCCACGGTGCGATGCCACGAAGCCTTCCTTGTACTCGTCGTTCTGGAACTGCATCGTCGTGAGGCCTGTCACATCGACTGGCGGCACATCGGTTCGGCTATTGCCACAGCCGGGAACCACAGGATCGAGCAACGCTCGCAGGGAAGCGAAACCACCCGCGCGGTAGCACTCCGTGAAGGTCTTGGCATTGTTGGTCGGCGAGTCGTCCCACTTGCGGCCGTGAAAGACTGGACTGATGGCCTCGGTGATGAGAGCATTGAACTTGGTTTTCGTATACGCGTCACTGTAGATGGCGCTGGGTTGCGAGATGTATCCGTGGGCCTCCACACCAGACGAGAGGAGCGTGGCGAATGACATCACAACAGCAGTAGCAGCGACAGCAGACGAAGACACACGAGCTGGCATGTTTGACATGAGGTACGGGCGAAGAGGAAGAGGGAAGTTGGTTGGATGCACAGGAAAATGCGGAATGAGAGACGGTGTACGTGCATTGGCGATCTTCTCGTGGTTCGTGAGCCTGTGAGTGAGGAGAGCCTTTATTCACGGCCGCTACAACGCTGTTGGTGACTTCAATCCAACGTGTGTGAGTGGGTGAGTGGTTATGAACGGTTTGCGATGCTGTCGTACGTCACGTGCGTCGCGATCGCAGTCGCGCGCGCTGTTCTCAGACGCTTTCGTCGCGCTGTTGAAAGAGAGTGAAAGCGCGCGTCACAGAAATGCTCGCGTCACAGATTCAAGAGGGACCATCCGATTGGGCGCGAGGCAGTAGCTCCGCCGCTGGGGTTCACGTCGCTTCCGTGGGCGCCGCTGGCGGACTCCATTCTCAGCTATTCAGAGGAAGACACGACATCGACCTTTCAGCTCCTCCGTATGACAAGCCTGTCATTCCCGCCGTGTTCCACGCTCGCGTCCGTCTCCAAGGCATGGAGAGCGACGATAGGGGATATCGAGCTCCTGGGTCCTGCGTACGACGAGGGCGTTCATGGATCGTGGCAGTCTCACGCGCAGCACCATGCTCCAAATGCGCAACCGCCTCCATCTGCGACGTATGTGGAACCGTCGGCTGACGATATGGGAGACCTCCAGTTTCGTGGTCTCGTCGCGAGAGACCGAGGTCCTTTCGTCAGCAGCGCTCTCACGCACGCCCTTTCTTGAAGAGCTGCAGTTGTGAGCCATTGAACAGCGCACAGGCGACTCGGGAGGCGGCCATCCATGCTGCTGCGAAGCTGTGTCCTTCTTGTGAAGTCAATCCTTCTTCCAGACGACCAGGGTCCACATTACGATGGGATCATGGACAACCTCATCTCGACTGTGTTGGAGAGCGCACGCGCCAAGCCAGTGGCACAACACACCACTTCACGTGAAGCCGAAGCGGAGTTGTGGAGGCCAGCAATTGAGATGTCTCCGCCGCGAGGACGCGTTCGAGGGGATCCACATGTACGGTAATACGCTGATAGTTACGGTAACTAAAGTTGATATGTTACGGTGATTGCTCGCTCCTATTTACCGTATTCCATGTGAAGAACACTGCGCCTGTCTATTTGAAGTGGAGCTCACAATCCACCCGCCAGCTATTCCACCATGGAGTCGCCACGTGCCGCGTCGTCTTCCTCTTCGGCGCAGCAGCTCCTCCGCCTCCCTGACGGCATCTTCTCTATCGTGGTGGCGTGTCTGCTGTCACCCGACGATATCCGCACTGCCGCTAACGCGCGCTGGCCACAGAAGGTTCCTCCTCTTGTGCTCTCGTTGATGTCTGTCTGCCGCGCGTGGGAGTCGCTCATCCTCGAGATCATCAGCGCACGCGCGCTCGTGTGCTTCACCATCACGTTGCCCAAGCCCACGCGCAAGAGCGTGGTCGAGCTGCGGCGCCAGCTCATCCTGCGACGCAGTCGCACGCGGGAGCTGGCTCTCGACCGCATCCCGTCCGACGAGTCCATCGACGGCATCGGATTCTGGCACAACCTGCTCAGCTACGCTCCGCACACGACGGTCGTGGACCTCACGCATCTGCACAAGAAGTCCAGGAGCTTCACCAAGCGCTTCTTCATCGCGGCTGGATGGCAGCTACGCCTCGTCCACACACTGCGGCTCCCCCTCCACAAGCTCGGCTCGCCGTATGCCGAGTGGATGCACAACTTGATCGCCTCTGCCATGAAGACGCTGGCGTTGTGGTATCGCCTTGGAGACAGCGGCGGTCTTCGCGTGCTGCGTGCGTCGCTGAGTGAATGGTCTTGTACTCGAGAGTCAGCAACGGAACTCTTTGAGACTTTCTCAAAGTTCACTCCGAAGCTGCAGCAGCTCGACACAAACCTAGGAGAGTTTGGTGGAATCAGTGAGGAGCAGTGGGTGCTAGACTTGAACTCCTGGACACGCTTCTGTCAGTCGTGCACGAGTCTCACAGAGTGGGACTGGCTGCGCGTGCCCTTCGCGACCTCATTCTTCGAGACATTTGGCCAGCATACACAGCCCAATCTCACCAAGCTCACGCTGCGCACCGCTCTTAATTGGGATTGGAACTACTACATGAGTGAGAATCTCCCTGAGATTTGCAGGAATCTCACAGAGCGTGGGTTTGGAGGCACGGCTGTGCACGCGTGGGCTGCTTTGAAGGCGTGTCCGAATTTACGCGATCTACACATCGATAGGATCCTTCCCCACGCGTCCGTCGGCTCGAGAATGCATCCGGAGCTGTTCGGTGACGAGTTCTACGAGCAGTTGGCGAAGACATGTCCTCTTCTCGAGCAGCTCCTTTGCGTTTCGAACTCTTCGTTTCAGTCGGAACAACCCATGATCGAATCGTTCACAGACCGCAGCTTGAAGGCACTCGCCACGCTGCCGCACCTTCAAACTGTCGAGTTGAGCGCCAAGAACATCACGGGCAACGCTATCTACGATCTTGTGGTCCATCAAGCCGCAGCTCCAATCTGGACAAAGCGTCAGTATCGAATCCTCGTGGGCGAAAGCCAGCAAGATGCGTCCACCGATATGGCCACGTTCTACCACATTATGTTGCGCTTCCTACACCGACTTGAAGCAGAAGACGACCCGTCCGTGGTCATAGCCCGCCCTGTGTCGCTCTGGCTTGTCAACCACTCGGCTAGAACTGCAGGCGAGAGCTGGTACGCAACCTATTTGGACGATATCCGTCAACTCGTGTCACGAATCCAGTGTCAGCACCCACGTGTAACGCTGCGCATCGCTCTCGTCCAAGAGGAAGACGGTGAGTGGGGTCATCAGATCGGATCATTTGGATTCCACACACCACAAGGCAGGACGGAACCGTGGGATCAAGGCTGTTTCACCGACCGCCAAGGCCACTACGACGACGAAATCTTGGACGATGTGTTCGTCCGGCACTTCCACAACGAGCTCTATTTCGATGAGAACGAGTCCTTGAAGGAATTCATGGACGAATAGATACGCGAATCTCTGTGAATTCAACTCAAGGGTATTCTCTGGGCGATCTAATGCGCGAAGCAGCCAGTCATCATCACTTGATCCCGCACACATGAAGCTTGCACGGTTTCACAGCGCTGCCTGACGGCATCCTCTCCAACGTACTCGCCGGCCTTCTCCACCGAAGATATCCACTCCGTTGCCAGTCGACGGTGCTACATTCGTGATGAAGTGCTTGAGTTTGCATCCCCATGTCGCCTGGAAAGTGGCTACTCCGTGAGGTCATCTGCGCCAGCGCCCTCGTCAACTGCAGCATCTCGTCAATAGAACCCACTCGCTCATCCGCCTTGAACCTCAGGCAAGCTCGCTGCATCCACACGTCGATGCCTCGAAACCCACTATTAACTCGCTTTGATACCATTCCACTTGTACTCGTCACTCATGCGCGGCAAGGTTTGCGATTTCGAGCGAAGTTGTCGCTGATCGGATCCGGTGAACAGTTCTTCTTCGGCATCCAGTTTTTGGTTGGGTGTCAAGGCGTCAGGCACACTGTGTGCTGCTGTCATTTCGATCTCAAGCCAAACAAATGAGTATTGAGTCATCCCAGTGTCTCGGAGTAGCAGCGCTCGAAGTGGTGGCCGCCGCGTTCTCCATCAGTATCACCGTCGTGGTCGTTCCGAGTGGAGTTGCACTTGGACGCGATGGTCAAGGACTGTCAACTGGACGAGTTGATGCACATTGCTAGAATCACGAATGGGCAACCACTGGCCAGGAATCACCGGGTTTCGGCTCCGCTTCGTCAAGATCGAAAAAGACTCGCGTAGCAATCTCACGCCGTTCCTCCTGGGGACTGGTTGGAGCCTCCCGGTTGTTAACGTGTTGCGACTGCCCGCAATACGCACGTACGGTGGAGCATGCCGACTGGATGGGAGTGATGACTCGCTTCATGCTCAAGGCCCTCGAACTATGGTGGACAAACGGTCGACGAGGCCTTCTGCGTGTTCTCATGGCGTCACTTCGTGACTGCATTGGTGGCTATGAAGATGCCGGCAGGACGATGGAGACACTCGCGAAGTACTGCCCGAACCTCGAGCGTCTCATGGTCGAACACGACTACGGTGGCAACATCTCGCAGCTATGGATGCTGGATCTCAAGTCGTGGTCCCGCTTTTGCTACTTGACTCACAGCCTTTGATTGGAATCGAGTTCCGTTCGAGAAATCATTATTCGAAGCATTCGGCCAGAAATGCAGCCTCAGCTCACAGATCTCACCCTTCGCTCGACATTCAGCTCGGAGATGAACGACCACATACGCGCTGTTGCAACCACTCGGTAGGTGGGCGTACTTGGAGCCCGAGATCCAGATCATTGACAAAGAGGCGAATGGCGCATGGTGTCGTGCACTGATGTGAAAGAGACCACGAGATCCTCAACCACAGTGCCGTCTTCTACAAGTCCCATGCATTTCGCCAAAAAGCGTAATTAGTTTAGCTCCATGAAAGATACCAGAATTCGAAACCGTACTTAGCAACTCCCACTAAGTTCGCTTCGGGTGGAGCTCTTCGGATCTTCCTGGGTCGCGAGCTACCAAAGTAGCTTCCTCTGCCGCCATGGAGCCGTCGCGTCCGCTCGCCGCGTCCGTCCACCGCCTGCTCACGCTGCCCAACGGTGTGCTCACCATCGTGCTGAATGGCCTGTTCTCGGCCGACGACGTGCGTCTCGTCGCCACCACGCGATGGGCGAAGCAGCTTCCTCCGCACGTGCGGGCCTTCGCGTCGGTCTGCCAGGCGTGGAGGGCGCTCATCCGTGAGGTCGCCAGCGCCTCCGTGCTCTCGCGCTTCACGATCTCACTCAGTAGAACCACGCGCAGCGCGGTCGTGGAGCTGCGACGCAAACTCACGCTGCGCCGCACGCACACGCAACGTCTGGACCTGGAGCGCGCACCCAATGTGGACGGCGTCGACGGCGTCATGCTCTGGCGGTCGATGTTCAGCCACGCGCCGCACACGAAGCTGCTGGACCTCACGACCATCTCAGCGGACTCTCGCACCCATCTGCTAAAGTTCGTCGCCGGCGCTGGTGACGGTCTCCCTCGTGTCCACACGCTGCACCTTCCGCAGTACAAGATGAATGAGCCGTCCGCTGCGTGGATGGGTATGATGGTCGGCGAGATGGTGAGCTCGCTGGAACGGTGGTACGTCCGCGGCCAAGTGGGAGGTGTGCGTGTGATCAGGGCTTCGTTCGGTGACTACATGGGTGCCTTCAGAGGTGCCCACGCGATGGTGGACACGCTGGCTCGGTACTGTCCGAATCTCGAGCGACTGGAGACCGACGACGGCCTGTCCGGCATCTGCATGGAGCAGTGGAAGCTGGATCTGGAAACGTGGAGACGTTTCTGCGAGTCGTGCTCCTGTCTTACTGAGTTTGACTTTGTCCACGTGCCGTTCGCCACGTCCTTCTTCGAGATCTTCGGCCAGCACAGCAAACCCAAGCTCGTGAAGCTCAACCTGCGCCCAGCGATCAATTGGGACGCACCTGAGTACATCGCAGACGCCCCACCGGCACTGCGAGCGGTGCTAGAGTCGAGTGGCTGCGGAGATTCCGCAGTGAACGCGTTCGCCGTGCTGCGAGCGTGTCCGAACCTGCGTGAACTACGGGTCGAGTGGAGGATTTTGCCGCCACTAGCGGCCATTAATATGAATCCCGAGGTGTTCGGCGATGAGCTGCTGGAGAATGTTGCCAGGAGCTGTCCGCTGCTGGAGCGATTCATCAGCACCGGTCGCTACTTCACCAACGAGGAATGGGAGATGCTCGAGTCGCTGACAGACCGCAGTCTGCATGCGCTCGCTACGCTTCCTCATCTCGAATTCGTCGAGTTGGGTGCGAAGAACATCACCGGTGACGCTGTCTACGATCTTGTCGTCCACCACGTCAGGGCTGCGAGATGGTCCAAACGTGAATACCATATCTTGGTCGGTGAGAGTCAACAACACGCCGCAACGGAAATGGCAACGTTCTACCACACGCTACTACGGTTTCTCCAGCGTCTTGCTGACGAAAAGGACTCTTCAACTCTGCTAGCGCAACCCACGTCGTTGTGGCTTGTGAACAACTCGGACAGAACGGCAGGAAAGACGTGGTACACAGCATACATGGCTCAGCTCAAGGACTATGTCGCCCAGGTCCAGGAGCTGTACCCAACAGTGTCCATGCAGATCGCCTTGGTCCAAAAAGGAGGGGACAAGTGGAGCCACCAGATCGCGTCCTTTGGATTCTCCACATCTCGGGGAACTTCGGAGCCGTGGGATTGTGGGGACTTCACACACCGCCAGGGCGTCTACCGGGATGTGGCCATGGACAAGGTCTTCATCCGACGGTGCCGTCATGAGATTTACTGGGCCAGCGATGAAGTCGACGAGGAACAGTGGACGGTGTCAGGGCCATGAGGAGCGGAAGTACGGTAGTTGTGTCACGTTCATGTTGAACGTCGTGACGTCATCATTGTTGTCGAAGAATGAGATCGTTAGAAATCGTTCGACTATAGTCTTCTACGGGACGAAATCGCTACTGTGCGGTACGCGCCTGAGCCTGTGCTGCCATCTCCTGCCAGTTCGTTCTTCTCAAACTCAACGTACAGATCGAAAAAGCTACGAGACTACCAGAGCCCAATCCAGCCCAGAGCCCTTCGACTCCAACGTGCAGCTGAAACGCGAGTAGGGCCGACAACGGTGTACCGATAACGTAGTACGCGAGCGCGTTCGTCGCAGCTGAGAGTTTCTGCCGCCCCATGCCACAGTAGATACCAAGCATCGCACAGTACATGGCGTCGATCGTGCAGTATGGTAACAACACAAGCAGCGCTTCACCGGCGCGTCGGATCGCTTCGGTGTCGTTGGTGATGAGCATCGGGATCTGGAACCGCAGCAGGAAGATGAGCAGCGTAAAGAGCGTAGCAAGAGTCAACACGACGCCGAATGTGAGACGTGTCGTAAACAGCGCTTGCTGTGGTTGGTTCGCGCCGAGTGCGTTGCCCACGAGGATCTTTCCGGAGCTCGCGATGCCTTGGTGGACTTTGTACACTGAAGACGCGACGTGGAGAAGGACCGTGTGTGCCGTCACGGACACGATCGAGTTGGGAAGAACGCCAGCCATGACCGTTAGGATCTCGTACGCCCACCACTCCATCGCCAGCATCAACAGGCCAGGAATGCCCAGCTGAACGAAAACACCGACCTGCGCCTTGGCTGCTGGCAAGTCCCAGCAAAGCCACCAAGTCTTGTAGTTCTTGGTTGTGAACAGGTACATCCCAAGAACTGTGGGGAGTACAATGGACCCGAGTAGACGCCCGATCGCGGCTCCGTGGAAGCCCAGCGACGTGTGGTAGCTGAGTGCGTATCCGGCTACGATCCCCACAACGTTTCCCAGCACTCCGATCCACACCAAGGGCCGCACCACGTTCTGCGCCTGTAGCAGCTTGACCAGCATCTCGTACAAGAACAAAAATGGCGTCCCCCACATCGTGTATCGAGAGAACTCGCCCGCCAGCTTTGCCACATCGGCGTCTTGGCCAGCGAGTAGCAGGAACGTCTCCA
>JAADVE010000496.1:0-17750 GCA_023334595.1 Pythium utonaiense
ACGTACGCGTCCTTCTGGTCCATGCCCACCATGATGCTCATGTGCTTTGGGCAACCCACGATGGATGGGAACACGGCGCGCGGGGCGTCGTCACCAGCGAAGCCGGCCTTGCACATGCCGGAGCCGTTATCGATCACGACGGCCTCCACGTCGTCGTTCATGGTAGTAAAGCTGTTGCTGTCCGAGCGAATTCACGAATGAAAGAAGGATTACAGTGAGTGGGTCTGTATTTATCCAACTGCCACATGCAGATGCAACTTCTATGTATCAAAACTCCGCGTTGTCCACCACCTCTTCTCAGACGCCCACCCCTCTCCCACGGCGACTTACTGGTTCTTGAAATCGTCAGCAGGCAGCACGAAGTTACGGAGACGAAGTAGCTTGTAGTTGGCGAAGTAGTCTTGCGTGATGAGCAAGAGCGGCAGCATGACGCAGCCCTGGGCAATTAGCAAGCCCAGCACGTTCTCCAATGCCGAATGGAAGTGGGCCGTGGTGAAGAACAACGTGTACACGATCACACCGCCTAGGAATAGCATCCAGAGCTGCAGACCTGCCTTCTTGAAGCTGAACTTCCAAGACACAGCGATCTCCACACACAGCGCGAACCACTCGAAGAGCAGGACCGCCAGGTAGTGCGAGACCAGCAGCACGACGTGGTCCGAGTGGTCGAAATGCGAGGCACACTTGTTGTTGCGGCGCAGGCTGCTGTACCAGCATTCGCGGTCGGCTGTGCCACCGAAGAGAAGCGTTGTGAACGCGTGCTCGAAGTGGTTGAAGCCCATGTATAGCACGACGGTGCGCACGAACATGACGCCCAGGTACAGCGCACCGCGACGCACGACCACACGGATGCGTGGCATGCTGGGCTGCTCAGCCAGCATCAGGATGACGTAGTTGAAGACAAGCGGCGTGAGCGGCAGCACCCACGCGCCCTTGACCGAGGCCAGGATGGGCGCGAGGTCCATGCCGGCGTGACACGGTGCCTGGCGGTTGGATCCGTCGCAGCACACGACGTCTTCCGCTCGCTCCGCCACGCCCAGCTGCAGCCAGTTCGTGTCGCATCTACAGGACACCGCAGCGAGCGAGCGAGTTAGAACTGAGGGACAAGACGCTAGAGAGAGAGGGAGAGAGAGAGGCAGGAGAAGTAGCGACGTACTCGCCCGTGACGCGCACGAACTTGTGCGGGAACCGGACGGCCGTGTAGCCCACGAGGATCAGCAGCAGCGTGTTGGCGATGGCGAACAGCGCGCGCGCGTCCATCTGCCGCGCACGCAGCAGCGCCTTCTGCGGCGCCGTCAGCACCGGGTCGGTGCGCTTGATCAGGAACATCCTTCGCCGGCCGTTAGCGTCGCACTCGGAAATGCAAGTGAGCTCCTCATCGTCTAGGAGGGTAACTTGGGTCTCCAATAGGTTAACCTACACCAATACCTGTGGTAACCGATCCTGCGGACCCCGTATCGGATAAGGGAGGCTGAGCGGGTTACGTTACGTTACGCGGGCTCGATGCCGAAACTTTCCGTCGAAAGAAAACGGGGTACACTGGGTGGCCGAAACGTGTGGAAACGCGGGCCCGCGGGGGGATAAAACCCCTCGAAGGCGCACCCCGCCAGCTGGGCGCTGTCGTCGTGGGCCCGTTAGACCCTTCCGACCTTTCTCACTCACTCGCTTGGGGTGTCGGTCAGTCGCTCGCTCTCTCGCAGCAGGGGACTGAGTCTACGCGCCCGCGACGCCACGCCGCGCGCCATTGCCCGCAGCAGCACTCCCGCACTGTACATCCGCTCCGCTCCTCGGCGAGCTCCCCTCCCTCGCACATCCGCTTCCGCCCGCTTCGCGCGCAGTCTCCTCCGGTCGAGATGATGGTGCGTCGCGTGCGTTCTTTAGACGCGTCTCCGCCTTTTGTTTCCGTTCAGCGTCTAAAGGCCTAACCTTCGTGCAACCTCTCTCTTTCTCTCTCTCTCTGTGGCTGTCCGCCTTTCTCAGCATGCGCACGGCGGTGATCCGCGCAATCAAATGGAGGCGCTTCTCCACCAGATCGTGCAGGAGGAACAGGCCAAGATGAAGCAATTGGGCTTCGTGGAGACGTGGATCCCGTCGCCCGAGAGCGCCGCCAAGTGCTCCATCTTCATGAGCGCGAACTGGCACATTTGCCGCCGCCTGCTCATCGTCATCGTGAGCGGCAACGGCATCCAGCCAGGGATCTGGAGCCGCTCGCTCGTGCTCGAGTCTCCGGAGCTGCCCAACCAGTACCGCTCGGGCTCCATGCTGCCGTACGTGCACACGGCGCTGTCCAAGGGCTACGGTGTGATCGTAGCCAACCCAAGCACTAACCACCTCACGATCCACAACGAGAAGGTGCCCATTCCGTACTCGTCCACCCCCGAGATGCACGTGCGCTACATCTGGGAGACCTACGGCGTGCGAACAGCCTGTAGCCAGGTGTACGTGGCGGCGTATGGCCGAGGCGGCCCCCTGGCCAAGCACCTCGTGTGTACGCAGCCTTTGCTGCGTGCGAAGCTGGCGGCCGTGGCGTTCATCGAATCGAGCCATCGCATCGAAGCTGACGACACGGACGAAGTGAGGCAGTTGCTTGGCGCGCGCGCTATCAACTGGCAGCGCTCCAAGGAACCGCCAGGCAGCCAGCTCCAGGACTGCGCACAGCTCGGTTGCTTGAGCCTCTCGGCTGGCGAGCCACGCGGCGCCGAGCAGAAGTCCAGCAACACGGCATGGACGATCGCCGCGAGTATGGATACGGTGTTTGCGTTCTTCGAGAGCGCGCGCGGTTCGATGCCCGACGAGCCGATGGAGGACGAGCTTCTCATGGATGAGATGAGCCGCCTGTCGCAGTACGCGTACGCTGGCGCCGCGGCCGTGGCCATGTCGTCGCACCAGAAGGAGCACTACGAAGATGCCGAGATGCTCGTGGAAGATGGTAACGGTGGAGGAAGCAACGGCCGCAACGCACGCCGCAGCATGGTCATCTCCACGTCCATGAGCGTGAACGACTTCGATCTGCTGTCGGTCGTGGGCAAGGGCGCGTACGGCAAGGTGTTTCTGGCCAAGAAGAAGTCGGGCCGCAACTCTGGCCGCGTGTACGCCATGAAGGTGCTGCGCAAGCAGGATGTGTTCCGGAAAAAGCAGGTCGAGCACACCAAGTCGGAGCAGCGCATCCTGAAGCACGTGGAGCATCCGTTCGTGGTGCGTCTGCGGTACGCATTCCAGAACAACCACAAGTTGTACCTGGTCATGGACTACTACAGCGGTGGCTCGCTATTCGTGCACCTGCGCAAGAACAAGTACTTCACGGAGATGCGCGCCAAGTTCTACGCCGCGGAGATCTTTCTCTCGCTCGCGCACCTGCACCACATGCACATCATGTATCGCGATCTCAAGCTCGAGAATATCCTGATGGACAGCGAAGGCCACATCGCGATCACGGACTTTGGCTTGTCGAAGGAAGACGACGAAGGCTCGACTTTTGTGGGCACGCCCGAGTACCTCGCGCCGGAGCTTCTGTGCTCGCAACGCACAGCGTCCTCGTACGGCAACAGCGTCGACTGGTGGAGCTACGGTGTGCTGGTGTATGAGATGATGCAGGGCGCCACGCCGTTCTGGGACAAGAACCGCCGGCAAATGTTCCAAAACATTTTGTCGAAGGAACCCGAGTTCCCGAGCGACCGGTTCTCGCCCACAGCCATGGACTTTCTCCAGCGACTGCTAGTCAAGAACCCGCGTCGCCGCCTTGGCTGCGGTGAGGGCGGGCCTATGGAGATCATGCAGCACCCGTGGTTCCACGGCGTGGACTGGGACGCGCTGCTGCAGAAACGTATCGAGCCGCCGTTCCGACCGCAGGTGGCCGACTCCAACTCCCGCATGAGCACGGGCAACAGCGGGCTCGCCGCCGAGCTGCAGTACGTGCCGAACGTGTTCAAGCAGCAGGAAGTGGCCGACTCGCCAGTGGTGAGCACGCTCGGGTCGTCCCAGGGCCCGCAGACGATGCACTTCGAGGACTTCAGCTACATGGGCAGCGACATCATGGGCTCGCGCCGCACATCGCTGTTCCGCGAATCCGATCTGCGCATGGAGCTGGGCGAGTGAGGCAGCCGCGAGTGGTAGTAGGTATGAACAGCGAGCGCAGCAGGAAGTGGCGGAGTGTGGATGTAATAATGACACGTCGCGTGTGAGTGGTGGTAGTATTGTTTTTGATTTTTTGGCGTTTATCTCCACAGCTCTCTCTCTCTCTGTCTTGTATCTATTCACCGCAGGCGTCGTCTACGGCACCACGCGAATGCCCATGGACTTGGCCGAGCCGATGAGGCTCTTGCAGATGGACTGCAGGTCGATGTAGTTCACGTGGTCGTCCTGCTGCTTCACCTGCGCGATCTCGTAAATCTGTCGCAGGTGCACGGTGCCCACCTCCTGCTGGCCGGTCGTGGCCGAGCCGGCGGTGATACCCGCGGCGCGCTTGAGGAACCACGACGCTGGCGGCGTCTTGATCTCGAACTTGAACGTGCGGTCGCTGAACGCCGTGAGCGTGACTGGGATGGGCGTGTTGTCAATGTGCTTGCTGGTGCGCTCGTTGAAGGACTTGCAGAACTCCATCATGTTCACACCGAGCGGACCCAGCGCCTGACCGATGGCAGGCGACGGCGCCGCCTTGCCGGCCGCCACACGCAGACGCACAATACCCTTGATGCTCGACATGGTTCACTCTCTCTTTCTGCTGCGCTTGGTCGTCGGTGTGCTGAGCTCCTGGGAACCGATGGCCGCCAATTGGAAGGAGGTCCACTATTCGGAGGAGAAAGGACAGCAGTACATGCGTACTTATCAAATCGTACTTAGAAGAAACCGAACGTAAGAAAGATCCACGGGAGGGACGCGAAAGGTCGCGGCGATGGAGATGGAAATGGAAATGGAGCTGAAAATGGAGATGGCGTCCACTCGTCTACGCGCGTTTGCATTGGTGACAGCGTTTCATGACCACTGCCGTGGATTTGCACGTGTTGCACTGACTGCACCGAAGTAGCACAGCTAGTATCCCACGCAGGTGGCGAGTCCGTCCAGTGGGCGTGCTGACCACCAGCGCCGCTTTCTCAGTCGGCGTCCCATCAGCTTTGATCAAAGCTGCGATCCCACGTCCCCACTGATGGGCGCTTCACCGACGGATTGCGTCTGTGGTGGACCATGCGATGCGTGGTCTGTTCCGTGCGCGTTTCGGGAGAACGGCCTCGGCGAGTTCCGCGTTCGAGCAGGCTATTCCTGGTGGCGGATTCAACGACATGATGGGCATCACCACCATCACCAGAGCGACGCGCCGTCCGTCTCTCAGGCGCTTGTTGGGATGGGACCACGCGACCCAGCGACGGCACTGGGAGAAGCGAAGAAAAGTGAACTAGCACTTGGGTCGTGAGACCACGCGGGAGGATGCGACGGTGGCCAATTGGCCATCGTCGCCCACCACGCCAGGCGCCCAATAGCCGCATCTTGACATTCACAGGCTCAAGCACAAGCTCTTCTTGAAGGACTTTGACCGGAGGAACAGCAACGATGAGGCCGATGCGTGTAGCTCGATTCTCCGCCGTGGCTATTGCGTGGGCGATAGCGATGCCACCATCTAGTGCCGACATATTCCCCATCAGCTCCTTTTCAGTTTTCGACGACACATTCAGAGCAGAAGCGTCACCATCACCATCACCGTCACCGCCACCGTCGCCATCGCCATCAGTACCGTCACCGCCACCTCCACCCTCGCCATCGCCATCGCTATCGCTATCGCCATCACCGCCTGCACAATCGCCATCGCCATTGTCACCACTACCATCGCCATCGCCATCACCAGTGGGGCAGCTACCAGCACCGGTGGAGAGCAGCTCTTCAGTGAGTCCAACGCCACCATTACTACAGAAAGATGCACTGATAATCCCGAATAGCGCGTCGGCTCAAGCCCCCACCCCAGCATCGGAGGCATCCAACACTCCAACCGTCGGCACAGGTACTGACGTCACAAACTCTAGTGATGAGCCCTCATCTGTCCCCGCACCAGCACCGCTTGCAGCGACCCCGAGCGTGAGCAGCACCACTTCGTTGCCTACATTCAAGGAGGCAGCATCTCTAGGTAACAGTGCTCCTCTGAACGGTGAGAGCAAGAAAACAGAGAGCGGCAATGGGGATCCATCGCCATCCCCAGCGGAGATAACTGCGACCACGACATCCACAACGACGACAAAAGAGAACCCGCCGAAGGGTAACACTGCATCTATGCAGCAGGAGAGCAGCACAGCTCCAGCACCTGACTCGAAGCCCAAGCAAAACAAAAACAGCCAGAAAAGCGACTCGAACTCAGAGATGAGCAATGCGTGCGTGTGCAGCGACGTACGGAAAGTGTCGCTCATGAGCGCGGCCGATTACTGCCTGCTGCCCAGCGCTGTGATCGGCAACAAGTGCGGGAACCCTGCGGTGGCCGAGAAGGGCGAGTGCCCCAAGAGTGGTGCACAGCCGTGTCAAGACACTGGCCACGTACTCACGAACGACTCTGTGTGTGCGTACGACAGTCGTGACGACACGTACAAATGTGTGGCATCAAAAGAGGACCTATACATCCAGAAGTACGGCAAAGGCAAGGGCAAGAAGAAGGGCACCAACTCGAGCAGACCCTCGGGCGGGTCATCCGACGCGACGGCCGCGCCATCCACACACACAGCCACGCAGTATGTGTTGCTCGTAGCGTCGCTCATTGTGGGCTTGGTAGCTGTCGTGTAGGAAGACGTGGAGTACTTCGAAAGAAGAAGTTAATGGTTCTAAAAAGATAAACGAAGATTTCACATGCAACTAGAAATTTAGAAACTCTTTTGGCTGTTTACAAGCACCCTGGCACTCAAATCTGCGCGCTGAAGTTCGCCTTGTCCGCCAGGTTGGTCACCGCGCTCCACTTGGACGTGATCTTGCGGCGGTTGGAGAAGAATTCGATGCCACCGTCGCCCGTAATGTCCATGTCGCCGTACTTGCTCTTGGTGCCGTACAGGCCGCCGAAGCTGAATGGCTCCCGCGGCACGGGGATACCGATGTTGACGCCGATCATGGCGGCGCGGAAGCGCGACTGGAAAAACTCGGCGTATGCGCCGTTGGACGTGTACACGCTGGCAGCGTTGCCAAAGTCGTTGGCGTTCTCAATTGCCAGCGCTTCTTCAAAGGACGACACGTGGTGGACCGACAGCACAGGCCCGAAGATCTCATCCTTCATGGCCGCGTCATTCGGGTTCGAGTGCAACAGGATCGTAGGTCCGACCCACGTCCCCTTGGTCTCACTGGCCCAGGAACGACCGTCCACGAGAACCGTGGCACCGCCCTGTTCGGCTTCGTTGATGTACTTGAGGATTCGCTGCTTGGACGCTTCGTCAATCACAGCGCCGACCTGACCAGCCTCGACGCCGCGCGTGAGCTTCTGTGTCTTCTCGACGATCAGCTGCAGTAGTTCCGAGCAGTCGCCCACGAGAAGCAGCACGGACGCGGCCATGCAGCGCTGGCCAGCACAGCCAGCAAACGACGCGACGATATCTTTGGCGGCCATCTCACTGTCGGCGTCAGGCAGTGCGACAAGGTGGTTCTTGGCACCACCCAACGCGAGCACACGCTTGTCAAGCGCACGGCAGCGACGCGCCACGAGCTGGGCGACTCGACTCGAGCCCACAAACGTCACGGCCGCGACGTCTGGGTGGTCGCACAGACTCGTGACAACCTCGGCCTCACCGTTCACGATCTGGAAGACGCCGTTGGGGACACCAGCCTCGATGAGCAGCTCCGCCACACGACGCATCGTGAGCGGCACCTTCTCGGACGGCTTGAGGATCACGCAGTTGCCCATGGTCAGCGCGATGGGCACCGTCCACATGGGCACCATGATCGGGAAGTTGAACGGAACGACACTAGCGACCACGCCAAGCGGCTCACGGATCTCCGTGCACGTGATGCCGCGCGAGACCGTGAGTGTGCGGCCCTGCACGAGCTGCGGCAGACTGCACGCGTACTCGACCGTCTCGTTGCCCTTGAGCACGCTGGCCAGCGCCTCCATTTTGTTCTTGCCATTCTCCTGCACAACGATGTCGGCCAGTTCGTCCGCATGGGCCATCATCAACGCGTGGAACTTGAGCATGATGGCCGCGCGCGTCTTCACCGTGAGCTTGCTCCACTCCGCGAACGCCGCCTTTCCCGTGGCGACCGCGTGCGCGACGTCCTGCGCGGTGGACAATGCGACTTTGCCGATGACGGCGCCGCTCGCCGGACTCGTGACGTCAGCGTATTTGGCGCTGGAGGGCGCCACGAAAGCGCCGTTAATGAGGTTGTCAGCAGTGAGCGCCATGGCAGCAGGAGGAGCGAGGCGTTGTCTGAGAGAGAGAGAAAGAAGAGGAATGAGCAGGCGAGAAAGGCTGCCAATGGGCACGCAAACGCACGGACCTCTTCGTGGGGGAGGAGGTGTCACCCATGCAGTGCGAGTCGCAGAGGTGTCTGCTACAGAGGAATGGGAATGCGCGGGAGGAGGGGGATGCGGCTGCGCAATCCGCCGGCGGGAGGTGACGACTGCGACGCTTCTGTGCTTTTGGATCTGGAGAACGAGGAGCTCTTCGCATTCAAGGTTGAAGTAGTGGAGCCATCCGGCAAAGTACGAGAGGTACTCTGCTAAGTACGAATCGGGCTGAATGTGGATTTATGTGGACTACACACTCAGATGTGGTCCACAAATGATGACGCCGACCCAGATAAGTTAACTCGGACGGTTGAAACTGTTTACCTCATCATCGGACCGCGCCATCGAGCGGCTCCGAAAGGCGGCAGCAAGCGGCGAATTCGCTGGTCGCGTCTCGCGTGCGTGTGTGTGGCTCTTGCACAGCGATGGCTCTGGACTGGCTGCTTCGCGTCTACAGCGCCAACCACAAGCGCTTGCTCCACACAGCAATGCTGGTCCTTATGCTGAGTTCCTCGTGGCGGCGCCTGCGGCTCTGGCTGCGGCGCCTGCTCTTCCGCTTCACGGCGGAGACGCCACGCGTCCACTTCCAGTCGACACCCGAGAACACCGCGCTGCTTGCGCGATGCGTGACCATGAGTGCGTGTATTGCGACTTGAATATGCTGCTGAGAGAACGCCACTGATGATGCCCTCGTGGTGCCCTCGTGTGTCTGGGTGTAGTGACGCGCAAGTACTTCCCGCTGTGGTACGTGTTCAACGGCCATCTGCAGACGCTGCAGCTCGCGCGTGAGATGAAGAGCATCGATCCATTCGTCGTCTACGAGCGCAAGATCTTAGACATGCCCGATGGTGGAATCATCTCGCTGGACTGGGCGCTACCACCACGCGACGACGGCTCTGTGCCACGCGTGTCCGACTTGGATCCGACCAAGCGCACGATGCTGTTGCTGCCGGGACTCACCGGCGGAAGCAGCGAGTTCTACATCCGCTCGGTAGTCAAGCGCATGGTTGCACTGGGCTGGCAGGTTGTGGTGATGAATGCTCGAGGCTGCGCGGACACGCCGCTCAAGACCACGCAGTTCTTCTGCGTCGCGTACACGCAAGATCTGCGATACGTCATGCGCCACTTCAAGGACAAGTACGCGTTCCTATCCGACGCGTTTGTGGCTGTGGGCTTCTCGCTTGGCTCGAATGTGCTGGTTAAGTACCTAGGCGAAGAGAAAGACAATGCGAAAGAGCTCCTCCACGCCGGCATCTCCGTGGGCAACCCGTTTGACGTGGTCGAGTGCTCGCGCAACTTGTCGTCGTCGTTCTTCTACCGCAACACGTACAACACGACGCTGAACAAGAATCTTCTGGAGCTCTTCTTCCGTAAGAGTAATGCCCACGAAGTGTACAAGAACCACCCGAAACTCGATCTAGAGTCACTGCGCAACGCCAAGACGCTGGTCGAGTTTGACGACCGATTCACGCGCATCGTGTTCAACTACGAGAGCGTCCACGCCTTCTACACGGACGCGTCATCCTCCACGCGCATCAAGCACGTGCGCGTACCTCTGTTGTGCGTGAATGCAGAGGACGATCCGATCAGCACGGCGTCTGCCATTCCGTACGAAGACGCGAAACAAAACCCGAACGTTGTGCTGTGCGTCACCAAGCGCGGCGGCCACTTAGGCTTCTACGAGGGCGACAGCAGCGGTATTAACGATCCACAGGCCAGCGAGAGCGTCGCAGTAGACGGTGCGTCACGAATGTGGTCCGTCAAGGTCATCGCCGAGTTTGCTGAGAGCGTGCGGGAGCAGCAGCGTCTGCGAAGGGAGGCGGCGGAAGTGAGACCATGATGATTGCCACTCGTAGGTTCGAAATAGACATGGCTACATCTGTTAAGTACGTTTAACGCACTTAGGAAGAGCTACATACTGTCCGCACCTGTTCCCGTCAACATCATTGTGCCGTTCGACTCCCGGAAGGTCTCCGCTAGGATGGATTGGCGGCTCGTGCGTGAGGCGCTGCGCTTGCTGCAGTGGGAGGCCCGCTTCCTCTACCAGTCGCACACGCGACGCGTGCATATTGCACTGGTGCTGCTGGTGCTGCGGCGATTCTGGCAGCCGTGGCTGCGCACGCTGCTGCTGCGACTCCACGCCCGTCGCCACGCGCACACGCCGCGACTCGTGTACCAGCCCACAGCAGAGAACGCTCGCGTGCTGGCGCAGTGCCGCATGCTCCGCAGCAAATACCACCCGCCGTGGTATCTCACGAACGGCCACGCGCAGACGCTGCTGCTGGGCGCTGCAATGAAGAGCACGCAGCCAGCGATCGCGTACGAGCGAGAGATCGCAACCATGCCGGACGGCGGCATCGTGTCGCTGGACTGGGCGCTACCGCCTCGCAGCGACGGTTCTGTGCCGAGCATCAAGGAGATCGACCCGCACTTGGCCACGATGGTGATCCTGCCTGGACTGACGGGCGGTAGCGACGAGTTCTACATTCGCAGCCTCGTGCACGAGATGCTGGTGCTTGGCTGGCAGGTCGTCGTTCTGAACGCTCGTGGCTGTGCGAACACTCCTCTCACGACGCCGCAGCTCTTCAGCTGCGCATTCACTGGCGACTTGCGTGTCGTACTCGAGAGGTTCCGCGACCAGTACAGCTTCACGGCAAACAGCGCACTCGTGGCCGTGGGATTCTCCATGGGCTCCAACGTGCTGGTCAAGTACCTCGGCGAGTACGGCGAGGACTCGCTCGTGACGGCCGCGGTGTCGGTGGGCAACCCGTTCGATATGGTCGCGGCCTCGCGCAACCTCAAGAAGTCGTTCTTCTATCGCAACACATACTATTCAGCCCTCACGCTCAACCTCAAGATGCTCTTCTTCCACAAGAGCAACGCCCACGAGGCGTTCCGCGACCATCCGCACATCGACTTGGAGGCCGTGCGCAATGCCAAGGGCATCGACGAGTTCGACGAGAAGCTGACGTGTATCGTTTTCGGCTACAGGGACGCAATGGACTACTACACAGACGGCTCATCCGGCTCACGCATCCCGAGCGTGCGTGTGCCGCTGCTGTGCATCAACGCAGAAGACGATCCAATCAGCTCGCCCGAAGCCATCCCGGTGGACGCGATCCGCAGGAACCCGAACGTGATCCTGTGCGTGACCAAGCACGGCGGCCACTTGGCCTTCTACGAGACGCACCACCACACAGAGAGCGAGATAGACAAGCCACCATCCTCGCACCCGAGCGTCTGGTCATCGCGCGCCGTCGCCGAGTTTGCCGAGAGCTTCCGCGCCGCACGAGTGTGAACATGCTTGTAGATGGCTTCACTTGAAGAGCTACTGTATCCGCTCGAATAGAGATCCCTTTGTCCTGACTAACTTAGCGGAGACCGCTGTTGACGTCGACCGTCACGCTCTGACGTTGGCACGCGGCGTGCACTTGAGCAGCGTCTCCTAGCAGACTTGCATTGCTGAAGATGAACTGGCAGCTCGTGCGCGCGATGCTGCAGCTGCTGCGCGCGGAGACGCGGCTCTTCCTTGCGCGTCACCGCCGCCGTCTCGCCGTGCTTGTGCTGCTGTGGCTGCTGCACAAGGCGTGGCGGCCGCTGCTGCGGCAGTACGCGCGGCGTCTCCACTACGCGCTGGCGGCCGAGACGCCGCGGCTCCAATACCAGCCCACGGCCGAGAACAAGCGACTTCTCGCCAACTGCACGGCCCTCAGTACGTTCGCTCAGTCGGCGCTGTTTATCGGTGGCCTTTCTCGTTTTTGACTTGGTATTTGTATGCTGCAGCCGAAGACAAGTATTACCCGCCGTGGAACCTCTTCAACGGCCACTTGCAGACCGTACAGCTCTCACGCGAGCCACGTGCCGCCTTCCCAGCTCTCTCCTACGAGCGCCAGACGCTTGATATGCCTGACGGTGGCATCCTGTCTCTCGACTGGGCGCTGCCGCCTCGAGCAGACCACTCGATCCCTCGCGTCTCGGACGTGGACCCGTCGCGTCCGACGATGCTGATCCTGCCAGGACTCACAGGTGGCAGCAGCGAGTTCTACATCCGCTGCGTGGTGCATCTCATGGTGCGTCAGTACGGCTGGCAGGTCGTTGTCATGAACGCAAGAGGCTGCGAGGGCACGCCGCTCAAGACTGCCCAGCTCTTTTGCTGTGCGTACACGGACGACCTACGCCACGTGCTCGCGCTCTTCCGCGACCAGTACGACTTTGTGAACCAGAGTGCACTCGTGGCCGTGGGCTTCTCCATGGGCTCGAACGTGCTGGTCAAGTACCTTGGCGAGGAGCGCGAGCAGGCCCAGACGCTGGTCTCCGCCGGTGTGTCGGTGGGCAACCCATTCGATCTGGTCGCGTGCTCTGATCATCTTAAGGCTACGGCGTTCTACCGCAACACGTACGACAAGGCACTCAATGGCAACCTCCAAGCGCTGTTCTTCCGCAACAGCAACGCCTACGAGGTCTTCCAGGCCGACCCACGCGTGGACATTGCGTCCGTGGCGAGTGCGCAGACACTCGAGCAGTTCGACGACCGCCTCACGCGCGTCATCTTCAACTACGAGAGCGTCAGAGCCTACTACTCAGACGCATCTTCAATCACGCGGCTACCTCTCGTCCGCGTGCCACTGCTGTGTATCAACGCCGAGGACGACCCTATCAGCGTGACGATCCCGTACAAGCAGGCACTGGCGAACCCGCGTGTGATCCTGTGCGTGACCAAGCGAGGAGGTCACTTAGCGTTCTACCAGGACACAGAGGACAAGCCACCAGCCACTGTGAAGGCCTGGTCGGCCTCGGCCATCTCCCAGTTCGCGCAGAGCGTCTGGACCAACAAACTAGAGCAGGACGTCGTGTAGAGATCAGCTAAACAGCATCTATCCATGACCATCTACTCAACTTGTGGCTGTGCTGTCGTCGCAGGGATCTCCACAAAGGTCCATGTGTCGCTGCCGCTTGTAGTCGTGACGCCGCTGCCGCTGCCAGTGCCGTCGCTGCTTGTCGAGTTATCAGTTGCTGTCATTGTGAGTACGTAGTCCTGTGAGACGTCCTGGGTCGGGAGATCCACAAGCCGCCACGGCGGCGACAGTGTCGAGTCAATGAACTGCGGGCGGGTGCCCAGCCAGAACGCGTACGTGACTTCCCATTGGACAGTGCGGAGGCCCGTGCCCGGCTCTGCATCGTCACCCACGAGTCGTACGGTCACGTCCTCGTACTTGAGCAGCGAGCGAAGCGAACTCTGTAGATCCGTCGCGTCGAAAGAGCTCGTCGCCGTAGCCACGACACTGCCCGTGCTGTCCGTCAGCTGCAGCGGCACAGTCTCCGTCACGCTCCCCTGCTCCGTCTGCGAGAAGATCAGTCGCTGCGAGGCCGATGGCACACTCCACTTGCCCACGATGTGGCGCGTCTCCAGGACCACGGGCAGCATCACGCCTTGCACGGAGATCCCGCAGTCGTGCTTGGCGTAGCACGCGCTGGCGTCAACGAGCTTCCTCCAGGACGCGTCGTTCACGACGCTCTGGGAGTGGCAGGCGTCCACGGCCGCTCGGAACGACAGCGATTCGCCCGGTGAGCTACGCTCAAAGAGGCCAAGCAACGAGTCGCCAAGAGGCTTCTTTAGAGGGTCGTCCGGCGACGTGAAACGCGTGATGCAATCCGTGAACGACACACACTGCAAGTCGCGTAGACAGCCATCCAGTGCCAAGCGAGGACACACGGAGCCACAGTAATCGACGGACGACGGTGGGCCTGGAACAGGCGGTAGTGCCGTGGCGAAGCCCTCAGTCTCAAGACGCAGCCGCAGAGCGGGAAGCGCAGTGATGACGGACTTGTACGCCAATGCAGAGGACTCCACGGTCGGTAGAGGACCCACGAGGTCCTCGAAGCGAAGCTCCACGCTGGGGATGGACGAGTTGAGGCTGACTTGCACGCGGCCGAGGTAGCTAGCGTAGATGCACTGGCGAGCGAGGTAGTCCTGGATCTCTGTCGCCGACTGGAAGGCGTTGGGTGTGAACGAACACAGCGTCACCCCTGCGAGTTTCAGCGTCACGGTATCCGACACCGACGAGCCCGTGAGCTGCACAGCTCCGTCAGAGGACTCCCAGAGCAAGAGCCGATCGTCCAGTCCGGTGAAGCTGTAGTACGCAGGTGTTCGGAACGTGCAGAGCCGCTGGAGCTGGCACCGAATAGCGCTGGCCAGCAGCAGCAGTGCGTCTAGATCACCGCTGGCGTCGCTCGTCAGACAGCGATGGAAGTGCGACGACACGTCTGCAACGCTGTCGCTACTAATGGGTTGCTGCTGTAGCAGCGTCGCTGGTATCTGAGACGCTTCGATGCCGTCACGGAACACGCAGTTCGCGAGGGCCTGGCACGCCGGATGGACGCTACACCAGTCGTACAGGTTCTGGCAGTGGGCGCACGGCTGCGATGTGTCCTTCTCACGTCTCTCGGAGGCTTGGAGCTGCAGTGAGAGCACGATTTCGTTGGTGAGAGGCCGGAAGAGTGAGTCGTAGTGCACCACGACGTTGCTCTTTGACTGATAGACGGGCACGTCGGACGCGACAGCGCGAGCGATGCTAGTGACGGTCGTAGCGGCTTGTGACGCGCTGCGGATGTCAGCTGAGATCTCGATCTTAAGCAGCGTGGAGTTGTCCAGACTGCGTAGGTTGAGGGCAAACGACACGCGTGACTGTGCAGGTGCCAGAGTCCGTAATGCCCATGCAGAAGACGCATTCCCTACGTAGATCACCGGACTGGGCAGCAGCGGCGTTGGCGTCTCACGGCTGTTGCAGATCGTCGTCGTCGGCCACACATTCCATACCATCGCATCCAGTGATTCGATGTTTTCGAGCCAGAAAGACATCTCTGGCACGGCGTTGAGCCACTGCAGCTTCAGGCAAATGCCGTTTGTGGACGTTGTGAGCGTGGGGCAGTCACCACTGGTCTCTACGGTCGTGGTTGGGTCGAAGCGAAAGCGGTGGCGCTTACGAATGCGAGCCATGAGCTGGTCTGTGGGCGTCGCAGGGATTACGACTGTGCCTGGTGGTAGCTCCGGCACGGGTGCCGGTGGATTGCCCTCAGGGAAAACCTCCACGCTGAGGGAGCTGAACGCAAACGGCAGTGTGAGCAGAATGGTCGGGTCTGGCAGGGGCTCGTCAGCAGCGAAGTCGAGGAACATTGCCGGATGTTCCTGCAGTGTCTGGCTGTCCGTGATAGGCCGGGTAGGATCGCCGTAGATGAGAAGGTTCGCCAGTCTCTGTCGGTTCTCCATCGTGGCCGCCGTGTTGTTGTTGTTGAGTACCACGAAGAAGCTCTGCGAGAGCAGCAGCACGGACGACGGTGGGACCTGCGGCGGACCTGCGAGCTTGACTTGCGCGATGGACGCGAGTGAGAGGAAGCGTTGGATGCCCCGACGTGTCTGGAAGAGCAGCGACTGTGTGAGGTTCACAGGCGACGGCAAGTTGCGGAAGTTCATGTCCACGCGGAGAAATGCGGAGCCGTCCGTTGGGCCGGGCACGGTCTGGAAGGCAGGCAGCGGGTTGAACTGGATCGTGGCGTCAGTTGCAGAGACCACACGCAGCGTGAGGCCGGACGGCGCGACAGACGAAAGCATTTGATTAAGTGTTTGCTGTAGAAGGTCCAGATCAACTGTCAACTCCAGGAGCGCGTCCGTGCTGCCAAGAGGGTTCGTGCCGATGAGGAAGAGAAGCTCAAAGGCCACAGCGCCGGAAGCAGTCGATTCGGTCAGGCGCATGTCAACACATTGCACTAGCGAATTCGCTGGGAAGTGGGACGCTAGCTGCGTAGTGAGCGCACTCTCAGCCATTGCGACGTCGTAGACACCCGCGTTGGGAACCAGCACAGCGATGAAGCCATTGCCGGAGCCGGTCACGGGCGGCGCTGGGGTCTCCTGCGCATTGGCGGCGTTCGAGAACACGCAGAGAGAGAGGATAACGCAGACGACATGGAGCGAGAGCGACAGAAGCAGCGGCATGCGCTGGGGACGCGAGCGCTGCATCGCCATGATGGCTGTCTGGACGGAGGAGTCGGTGGGACGAAAGACGAGTGCGAAGCGTCGCTGGTGGGGTGGACGAGATCCTATTGCGAATGATGATCGCGTGGACCTTCTAGAGTTTAACTTGAAGTTAGTATGGATTCTATAAGTTAACTTAATTTGGACTCTTCCTGTTCTTCTTCTTCTATACTATCCAAGCATGGGCATGGGCGTGTTCATGGTCACGAAGCTGTTGTCCTCGTCGAACGGATCGATCTCGATCGAGAGCATGTCGTGCTCTGGACCGATGCCGAGGCGGCGCGTGCTACTGCTCGTGCTCACGCTGCTGCTGTCGTCGCTGCTGCGGCGGCCGTGCTGCTCGCGGACCGAGTGCGGGTCGAGGCGCGCAGGCAACGCGCTCGTGAGGTCGGCGAATGTCAGACGCGTGGATCCAAAGGATGAGCGCGTCGCCTGGTCCTCACGTCGCTGTTGGGAGATGCGTCTTGCTCGCACGTACTGGATGGTCTCCTCCTGTTGTTGTTGCTGGGCTCTCGAAAGCGACGAGCGGCGGATCACGAACGGCGGTGTCGATGGCGACGCAGACCCGCGATGCAAACTGCTTCTGTACGGTGATCGGCCAGTCATATCGTGGCCAGACAGCGATGCTTCTCGCCTTCGAGCTGTAGCCGACATGGACTGGCGGTTTCCACTGCTGTGACTCGAGAGCTGGTGCGAGAGCGACGAGCCCCTGGAGTTGCGACTGGCGCTGTTGCGGCCACTCAGAGTACGACTGCTGAACCGCACAGATGAGTGGCGACCGCCCGACGACGTGCGAGAGAGCGACGAGCCGACGAATGTGGACGAGTCGCTGGTCGCAGACGTGGAGTGCTGTGCACGAATGGCCATGGAGAACGTCTGGTCGTCCAGGTCTTCGGTGGTCTGCGTTTCCTGGTCGTCTCCGCTGCTCGCATCTTTCGAGTGGTACGTCGAGCGCACGCCCAGCGGTGGCTGCGAGTACTTTTCACTGCTATCTCTTCCATCGTGCGGCGTCCCAGGCGTAGCCACTGGCCGGATATCGTCCGTCACGACGCTGTCGACGTCTTCGAGGCCGCGGGTCTCGTACCCGACCAGCCAAACGACGAACGCGACGACAATGAACGAACCAGCGATGCCCCACAGCACATAGTGCACATAGTCCTCCGTGAGCACGTCCACCGACCACGCGATCCATTGGCCGAGTGCTGCACCTACACAGCTCGCGAAGAACGTGAGGCCCATGCCCGTTGCGCGGATGAGCACACC
>JAADVE010000497.1:0-17742 GCA_023334595.1 Pythium utonaiense
CCGAAAATGTCGATGCCTTCAAATGGATTCAGCGCCTCAGCCTGGATGTTCGTAATCTTCAAAAGCAGACGCCCGACGACCTGGTCCAACGAGTCCTTGTGCATCAGGTGGTTGAAGCTATCCCGGGCGTTATACTCACCGACGTCATTGCGAACAATCCGCTGCAGCAAGTTCACGATTGACGGATAAAGATCGCCCGCGCGGATCTTCTTCGTCGAGATCGCCAAAATAGCATTGAGACCCTTCTGCATGAAGATCAGTCGTCTCTTCTCGACTGGTAGCGAGGCAAACTCGGTGGATGATACGCTGATGTGGATCGGGGAATCTTCAAATCTTGCGTCGAGCAACTTCGAAGTCGTCTCCAGCAAGATGCGCTCAACGACGTAGCGTTGGATCTCTTCAATCGCAGAGCTTTCGAGCAGTTGGCGAAGAGTAGAGAGCGAAATCGTGAGCGGCAGCAAGCTTAATGGCTTGTTTGGATCGCCTCGGCCCATACTGCCGTGGATACACTCACAAAGTCGCATCGCGATCTCGTTCACATGGCGGTGTAAGAACTCTCTTTCTGCCTCTTCATTTTGCTCAAGCGCGATTGTGTAAAGACCCTTCAGTGCCTCTACACCAGGCGCGTAGGCAGGCGATGACTCACTGACAATGTCTCTCTCTTCTGTGAGCAAGTCATCCAGCGGACGCATCAGAAGGTCATGAATCATCACCGCTGGGTCCACTGGGGCATCTTCCTTTCCAGGAGTAACCATGAGCACGTCTTCATCGTCTTGAGGCGCTGAGAAACCGAATGGCTGTGCGACGGGAACGTGAACTGATGCGCTGAACGAAGGCTGCGCAGCCACAGCCACATTATTGAACGATTTCTGCCCAGAAATTGGCGTGGATGCGTTAGCTGCGACAGGCATTCGCGGTGGTGTGCGGGCATTGAATGAGCTCTGCGTGCCTGTAGCGCCAAATCCAAAACCCGCCTTCTGCACTTGAACTGGCGCAGCTGCTGCCATAGCCTCTGCAACCGCACCTGGCGGCAGGTACTTGATCTTTGTCGCAAGCAAATCCATGCCTTGTTGACTTGTCACCCCGGTGAAACGGAAGAATCGATCAATGTCTCCTCCCATCTGAAGATAAACTGCAATCAAGGCGTTGATCGCACTTTCTCGGATCTCCTTCTCGTGAGCTGTGACGTACTTGCCGATTTCCTTCACCGATCGCTTGCCCACCGCGTTGACACCATGCGTCTTCACGATGTACTCGATGATGTCGATACATTCGCAGCGGCTTTTGATGTTCTTGGAAGTGTTGAAGCACTCGACGAGGTAGTTGACGTAGTTGTCGATACTGTAAACATCGACGACCAACTTCAAGATGTCGCGGAATCGGATGCGGAAGCGAGGCTTCGGGTTTCCACTTTCTTGCAGTAAGTACGGCAGCAAGATGGCAGCCTCCACATCATCCAGTTGATAGCCGACCGATTTCAAAAACTCGAACAGCTTCACCAATACCTCCAGTAGTTTCGCGAGTGCTTGGACATTGTTGTCAACGACGCGGAGGGAACACCACTTGAAGATCCAGTCAAGAGCAGCAAGAACTTCCTGTGGTTGACTTGAGATGCAAGTCATCAAGTCTGACAAGGCAGCCATCATCCCCTTCTCAAGCGAGGGTGCGAAGAGCTTGGCGTGGAACTCAGGTGACAAAAAAGATCGCCATTCAGCTTCAATCTCGGACTTGCGGTTGTTCATCTCACTCTGCGAAGTCGTGTCGAAAATCCACTTGTTGAACTGTCCTTTCGCCAAGCGTGAGTTCTTCCCACCATTCATCTTAAGCATACCTGCGACTGGAGAAGGCTCTTCTCGCACCGATGTGGATTCGCTGACCGACCCATCCACGTTGAAGGATCCACTGGCACGGGAGAGCTGCGGACGAGCCCCACCAAGTGCCCCAGCTCGATTTGGCATCGAGTTTGCACGAGCTAACCGTGAGCCGGTATCACTTGATGCCACAGGTGGCGCTGACACTTGAATTGGAGTCTGGGCGACAGCGATCGGAACTGGTGCAGGAGCAGTCGGGGCAGAAGCTGCAGCCAAATCGACCGCCTTGTCAATCAACGGCTTCAGAGCCCGCATCTGGGCTGGCTTGATATCCCGGCATCCGATGGATAAGACTGTGTCCTTCCCGACCGACTTCACCACCTCCGCAAGCACTTGAACAGCCTTTTCTCGGGCTTCCGACGACTTATCTAACAGTCCGCCGTGTACGGTCGGAGTAATCAAGCTGTTCAGATCGAGGCGCTGATCCACGGCTCGCAAGTGCTCCGCCAGCCAACCTAGCAGCTCCGCACGACCAACTGGATTCATCATCGCTTCAGAGACAGATGAGATGAGGCTATCAAGGCACTGGGTGGATGTCTTGTCGTTGTGGCGAACCCACTTGTGAAGCGCTTCCACCGATGCTAGCTGCATGTTCTTCTTGTTGTCTGCGACGCCACTGAGAAGACTCGGCCCGATGAGCTTGGACATCTTTCCAACCTCTGGCCCGATACTTGTTGCGAGCACCCCGATAACTTGAGCCGCTTTGATCTTCAGGTTGGCATTGGAATCCGTCATGCGGGCCTTCATGCCCTTCATCAGCTCCATGACCGGCTTCGTGAATTCAATCGCGCAGCCCGCACCCTCACAAATGCTCTGCACACTTTCCATTGCAGCTAACCGTTTCTTCCATGCCGTTTTGTCTTCCTCACACTTCAAGTCGGCCATGAGCTCCTTCGTGATCTGCCCGCTGATGTCGGCCCGACCAAACAATGCGCCGGCGTCAGCTTTCGCCCCAGCTGCCAGCTCATCGGCATCCTTGATCTGTCGCTTGACGTTCGCAGCAGCACTCGCTGGATCATATCCGACCTTCTTGAACTCAGCTTCGACTGTTGACGCGAGTGCCGGCTTCCAACTCTCCAGGTTCAAGATGGGTAGCAACGCTGGGCCGAGTTGCGTGTACATCGTACCAAGGAGAGCGATAGCACCGCTTCGCACCTTAGGATTTGCCGACTCCAGGCCGAAGTTCCCTTTGGCGTAGTCGACGAGGAGACGTGGGCTGCACAAACTGACTCCGAAGTCTGACACACACTCGCTGATGGCAGTGAGGACCTCGGCATGCGCCAGCGGCGCCTTCACATTTGCCATGTGGTTCACAATGCAGCCAAGCACGTAAGTCGGTCCAACGGCTTCACACAGCTGAAGAATCATAGCTCGAATCGCCTCGGTAGCCTTCCTGTCAGAAATCTTGTCTACACCGCTCGGCACCGCGAGACAGACGACGCCACGTGGAAACTTGCCGGCCGTATTTTCTGCAAACGTCCCCACCGCCTGGAAAGCACTCTTCAGCACGTTGATGTTGCTGTCCTTGAAATCCTTGACTTGCTTCGACATAAAAATTGTCATGGCTTCGATGACTCGGACTGACATCGCACTCGAGTTCTGCTTCGCAAACTCCTCCAACTGCTCGATTGCCTCTTTTCGCTCCATCCATTTCGAGCTTGCGAAACCCGCCGTGATTGAACCCCATGTGTCGATTTGCAAATCGAGCAACACCTCTTCGGCCTCTTCAGGCGCAACAGATATCGAAAATGGAGTGAAGTCAGCCCCCGCTCCAGCTGACGCTTGACTGGCTGCACCTGATCCAGGCTTTCGAGCCGCAGGAGCGGCTGCCTTAGGAGTGGCTTCCGGAGTCTTTCCAGCCAATCGACTTGGTGGGCCGCGAGCAGGCTTTGCAATCGGAGCACGCGATGCGGCGGTAGGTGGACCCGATGCAGCAGGCGTCGCGACCGACATTTCGGTATCAGGCATTCCGGGAGTGGATCTAGTCGAACCAGCACTAGACGGCCGACTTGAAGGCGCGCTCGTGCTACCAGAGGTGCCCATCGCCTGCTGAATAGATTTGAATGATCGTGGGTTCTTCCGAGAAACATCTTCCATCAAACTGCTTGTGAAGTCAGGCGTAGCTTTGGCGAGTGTGACAAATGAGTCGACAGCAGCCTTTCGAACGGTCGGATCGACATCTTCCATCGAGCTTACGAAAAGAGTGCCGAATTCAGTCATCAACGATCGATCAGATGTGTTCACCATCTTCTTTTCCACGCAGCGTGCGAGGAAATTGATTGTCTGGACGCGAGCCTGGGGTGCCTTGTTCTTTGAAGCGTCGACACCGAATCGTATTTCGTCCATCATCATGTCAATGCTCATCGAGTGCTGGAGAAACGCGTCAAGAGAGTTGTTGACAGCGTTGAGGATGACCGACTTCTTGTCCGACAATTTCTTCATCAACTCCGGGTACATGAGTCGCGCATACTGGGTGAAATTCTTTCTCAGGCCGTCCGCTAGTGCCCCCAAAACTTCAATTGACTTGGCCACGATGTTCACGTTCGAATCGTTCGAAAGCAGCTTCAACGTGTTCACCAACTCGTAGTAATCACCGTTCGCGAGCTTTGGAACCGGCCCTATCAGATCCAATACGATCTTCAACGCTTCAACCTTCTCGCTCCACTTAGGTAAGGCCAACTTTGCACGAAACTCCGTCCGTGGCAGCTTCTCGAGCAGGTTCACAGTCTCCGCAAACTCTCTTGGATCGAAACCTGCAGATGGGGCCACACCACCTGCTGCTGCTGCTTTACCTCCGCGAGCTGCGGCTGCCGCTGGCGGCTTAGCACCTCGAACAAACTTTGTTGGCTGGGCCTGACCCAGCACAATATCCTTTGTGAGTCCTTCGTATTCCGTTTGTTGAGCCGCACGAAGATTCGACACCACGTCTTGAGTAAGCGCTGGCCCTGCCCAACGATGGATCTCTGCTAGAATATTGAGTGCGACGGGTCGGACACCATTCACCGTTGACTCGCAAAGAGCTGGCAAGCACGCCTTGACGGTCTGTACTGGAACAACTCGAGGGCCGAACGCTTTCAAGCCTTCAAGGATAGCCGATGCGCACGCTGGTGGGACCTTCGGTTTCTTGTTTTTCGTGCCTTCGATGAGTGCTGCGACCGTGTCTTCTGCGGCGCCCACTTCGATGAAACAAGAGACAAGCTCATCGCACAGCTTCACAGTGCCTGGTCGACCCGAGAAACCCTTGTCAATAATGCGCTTCATCACACCGCTGACGATTCCTTTCTGAAACGGCTCAATGCGCTGGGTATAAGCAAGCACGGCCTGGACACCAGCCTCCATTGCACTCGCATTGGCATCTTCGCACATCTTGTTGAACGACTCCAACAATGGCGTAACATCATCAGCACGCGTACCGGGCCGTTCACACAGCGCCTTGACGTGGTCGTACGCTTCCTTGCGCACCTTCCAGTTCTTGTCAGCGAGCTGTCCGATGAGCACATCGACTGGCGGAATCTCACCACTTGGGGCGGCAGCAGCTGGAGGCACTTCCATCGCTGGAACGTCGACCATGGGGGCAGCAGCCGACATCGCCATCGCCATGGGGGCCTTTGGAGGCGGCGTCGGTGCTGTCATCTCAGCGTCCATAAACTCTGGCATTGGAGGTGCAGCCATTCGAGGTGGCGCCATTGGCGCTGGCGGAGCTGCAGCCACCGGCGACATCTGCATCGGCACTGGCGGTGGCAAGATCACCTGCGGCATGTCATCCGTCATGGTCACGTCGTCTTCCGACACTTCCATCGGCTCATCGCGCACTGGTGGCGCTTGAGCAGCCGCTGCTTGGTGACGCTGAGCAAAACGCGCAGGTGGTGCACGTCTCGGCAGCGCGCTCGGTCTCGCGGCTGGAACTGGCGGCGAGTTCGCGACAGCGCGCCGCGCGGCAGGCAGCGGCGGTGAGTTGGAGACGCCGCTGGGTGCGGGCGGCATCGCGTCGTCCCCATCTTCCCCTGCGTCGTACTCGATGTTCGACGAGATACTCTTGGTGATGTTGAGCAGCATCGAGATGTCTTCGCCGGCGCACAGCGGGCACTTGCAGCTCATATTGCGCAGGCATTTCTGCTCCATCTTGGACCGTTCTTTCGCTCAGTCCACGGCCTCTCTCTCTCCTCGCGCTTCGTCTTCGTGTCTCTCGCGTCGCGGACGTCCACACGCCACCTTCTCCCTTGTTGCACTTGTCGGCGAGGGGGTTGCCCGTGGATTTTCCTGTCGTCGGCCTTTGATGGCAGTCGCTAAAAGTTGGATGGGAAAGATAACCGAACCCAGACCACACTCGGTTTCATAACTTTCGAACACCACTTCAACTGTTATGCTTTCACCTGCGATTCTTCTCTATCGAAATCGGTTCGAAACGTATTTGTGAAAATTACCAACAACTTCAAACCTGCTTTGAAATTTGGCGCGCAGACCAGAAGGGAAACCGGAGTGATGGTCTGGTCCCCATCCACTGCTGCGTTGTATCGGCATTTCCTTCTCCGTGCACGAATATGGAGATGGCGACGTCGCGCGCGGGCGTCGAAGGCGAGGCGACGAGCGTGCTGGCGTGGTTCGCGTTCTACACGCGGCTGTATGAAGACGACCACGGGGTCGCGCGGCCCTCGCGCACGCTGCTCCAGTTGCTGGAGACCGCGTACGTTCTGCGCGGACGCGTTCTTTCGCGGTGGGAGGTGATCGATGGCGTCTCATGCGGGGTTTTGTGGTGTTAGATTCCCAGTTCTGTATGAAGAAGCTGTATCACGACGCCTGATGTTCGGTACGGAGGAGTGGGCGTGCGTCGTCATTCTGCTGGAGGCGTTCTATGAGGTGCGTGGGGGAGGGCGAGGAAAAGGACGCTGGGAGGTATCGGTGAACTCACATGGGATGCTGCGAATGCATTCAGGTGGAGCTCCGCATCGACAGATCGATGTTGAGTGACGCGATGACGTTTGAAGATGCGTCGGCACACACATCATGCGTCAAGATCCTCGAGTTTGTCGTCAGCGCGCTTGTGCAGAGCGACGACAAGGCCCGTTTTGTGCGTGATATCATGGCGATGGAAGACAGTGCGCAGGTCGATATCATGGCGGTGATTGAGCGTGTCATGACGACGACAGCGGAGCTTGTGAGCGCGAATCAGAACAATGGGAACGATAGATTCTCTCCCCGCAAGCCGGCAGACGGTGGCGCGGGTTCAATCGGCACACCACACCGACATCATCAAAGCGATCACGAGGCTTCCCCCGCGCGTTCTACCTCACAAGTGACCTCAGACTCTCCTTCTTCGATGACATCCCGCTCACCGTTGCATCTATCGAGAAATGCGGACGTGGAGCGGCTGCGGCGGGCAAATGAAATCCTCACGGAAGAGAACGTAAGTGTGCTTTCCCCCCGAACACATTCCGTTGATATCTGCTGACAGAGGTCTTCTTTGTAGGCTCATATCACGGAGGAACTACTAGCGATCAAGCTTCAGTTAGAGCAAGCAGAAACAGCGAACTCGGCGCACGCTCAGACGATCCAACAGCTCAAGCTGCAAGCTGAGATGGATATCCTCAAGAAGGAAAGAACGGTGCGAAGCTACTTCGATGAACGCATTCATGCGATGCAACGCGAGCTCGATCACGCGGTAGCAGCGCTAGAGGAGAAAACGGCGATCGCGAAAGACGTGTTCGAGTTACGCGACGAGATCGATTTACTACGTCCGTCGGCTGAGAAACTTGCAAAGACAGAAGCAACACTGGCGAAGTACAAAACGAAGATTGAAGAACTCACATCAGCGAAAGAAAAGTTGCGGGTAAGAAATGGTCGAGGAATGATGCAGAACGCTGAAGTACTGACGCGCATGCGTGCACTTCCAGCGCATCGAAGAAGCCAATGCCGAGCTTGTGGAGAAGAACTTGGTCCTTGAGAACCTGGCGGCGAAGTCTTCATCTTTGCAACGGAAGCTGGCCGATTCGAAGGAGGCAAACACCACGATTGTAAGTTTTACTACGAATGATGGGATTCGAATTGGTCTCACCAAGATGGTTTCCCCTTCTAGCAATTTCGGGTTTCCGAGCTAGAGTCGCAGCTCACTCGGGTATCCTCCGAGCTTGAAGCTAAGCGTGTCGAATGCGAAACTTCTCACGCGGCTCTGAGCGAATTACGAGCCCTCAACCAGCAGCTGCAACTAACAGTGGATCAGCAAGTCGAGACAAGTGGAGGATTTCAAACGATTACGAGCGGATCTGCAGGGAGTATCAGTGAACTCAGCCCAGAGTTGATGGAGAAGATTGCCCGTCTTGAACATGACAACAAGACTTTGAGGAGTCAAGTGGACGGAACCACATCCGAAAGGATCGACGCGCTGGTGGATGAACTCGAAGACGCGAATCGAATGAAGAAATCTTTCGAAGCGAAATACTTCGACACAAACGAGTCTCTCAAACATACCAGCGAATTGTTGAAGATCACGGAAGATAAGGTTGCTGCTTTGCAGCTCGAGTATGTAAATGCCACGCGAGATCTTGCGTCGATGACATCGGATCGCGATGAGCACAGCAAGAAGCTCAACGTGGCACACAACGAGATCCGTGCACTTGTCGCTACCAGCAGCACAAGAGAAGAAGAAATTCAACGCCTCATCAATGACCAGGAATCCTTGAGGGAGCGGCTGAGTAGCTGCCGAGATGAAACCGCGGCACTACAGCTCACTCTGCATGAAACATCTCAAGAACTCAAGCTCTCAAACGAGCGGAACGATCTCCTTGGTGAAGACGTCACAGCCCACGAAATCGAGAGGCAAGAAGCAGCTTTACTGCGGAAGGAGTTGCAGCACTCGATCAGCGTCCTTGAAGACGACCTTGCGGAGCGGTCTGATCATATTGCGACCTTGGAGACCAACCTCGAGCAAGTCAAGGACCAATTCAACGAAGCAAACAACCGCATCATATTCGTTCAGCAGTCCGAATCTCTCCACGCCATGCGTTGCGAAGATTTGGAAGGGCTTCTGGCCCTCAAGGCCGAGACTATTTCGAACCAGGAAACACAGATTTCTCAGCTGGCTGAGCATAACAGTGAGCTCGAGAGCAACATCCACGACGCAAACCAGGTACACTTGGATGCCTGCCGACGTATCCAGAATCTCACGGAACATCTAGAGATGACTGCGGAAGATCTAGCCATATCTCAGGACCACCGGCTTGGTTTGAAGGCCAACTTGGCCGACCTTTTGGAGGACGTATCCAAACTACAGCGTGAACTGAAGGAAGCTCACGAAAGCTTCAGCATGGCGGAAGAAGATCATCACGTCCAGTTACAAATCGCTGAGGAAGAGAAGAAGAAAGAGGCACTTTCTCTCAGGGAGAGTCATGCGGCGGAGCTCGAGCTGCTGTCAACGCAGAAAGCAGAAATGCTCACTCGCATGACTGGTGTGATCGACGAGAAGTTCGTTGCGCTGCAAGCTTTGAAAGACGAGATGGATGAGCTGCGCGACCAGTTTGAGCACGATAAGGCGACCCTGAAGGAGCAAGCAAGCGTCGCGGAGGCGCGTTTTGATGACTATGCAGCAACGCATTCCTTCTCGAATGATGACGTCGCGTCCAAAGAGTTGACACTCCAAACTAAGCTGTCCGAGATGTCAATAACTTTGACAGAAGAAAAGTCAAAGTGGACCCAGCAGTGTACGGCGGCGAACGAGCAAGTCAGACGACTGAGCGAAACAAATCGTGACATGAAGAAGTACTTTGAAGATCAAGTCGCCAAGCTCAAGGAAGTCATGAAAGCTCAGCTCAACGCTAACCAGAAGCTGCTGGAAACGAACCATGGCCTTAAGATGGATCTGGCGAAGGCAAAGGCGCACGTGGAGCAGCTAGAGAAGGCCGTCACTCGTCTAGATTCACGTATCTCGGTGCATGAACGAGAACGCGCTCATGCCTCGTCCGAAGAAGGTTGGAAGCGAGAGACTGATGATGCTGGGGCCCCAGACGAGTCGGAACTCAGCACTCACGTGACTCAACTGATGGAGGACTACGCGATACTCCGTCAAGAGAACCAAAATCTTCACGAACAACTCACAAAACGTCAGACCGATCTGATTGACGACAGTGAAGCTGTGAACCCCAGTGGCGTGAAGGCGTATCTCACAGAACGGATTCGTCAGCTTGAACTCGCGAAGTCGCAGGAAGAGAACAAGAAGCGGGAGATTATGTTGGCGAACGCCAAACTCATCCAAGATCAAAAACAGCTCCAGGTGAAGCACGCGAGTGACGCACGAGAGCTGCAACTACTCAAGGAGAAGGTGAATATGTGGATGCTCCGCGATGAGCGTCGAAAGAAGGAGCACGAGTCCTTCGCCCAGCGACTGCGTTCTCTCGAGGCGGAAAACAAGAAGTTGCGCACGACAACAAAACCCCGGGCCTTGTCTGTGCACGAGGATGATCCACTGCAGTCTTCTAACGAGCCTCTGGAGCCGACACTTTCGATGACGTCCGAGAGCAGTGATGACCAAGAGAATATTCCTCCAGCTGATGCGACACCGCTGAGTTCCGTTGATTCATCGCAGAGGAAGAGAAAGCTGGATGAAGTCGTCGCTGACAAGGAAGAGGTAGTGAACGAGCTGTCTTCCCAAGAGAACGATGTCATCCCGTCGAACGAAACTCACCAGCAAGCCCAGTCTGAATCCGACCACAAGGCTGTGGAATCGCTGCCCAAGGCCACCGCATCTGCAGCTTCTCGTGCCAAGCGCCGCATGTCCGTCTTCATCACGAACCGCCAGGCTACCGCGTCCGCGAAAACGCAACCTGACGACGAAAAACCGTCCGAGTGCCAGCAGCAGTAGATGGTCAAACGAGGAAGTACCCAGCCACCCTCACCCTGCAGATAGAAAGGCGACTCCTACCCGTGATCGTGTAGAAATATATATGAAGTGAGTTCACACGCTCGAAACTGGAGTGAGCTGGTGCCGATCGACAGTAGCGTGACGATGTTGCCTCGCGTGGGCTAGGGCGAGAAAGGGCGAAATGTAGCCACTTGCTCGATCTTAAGTACGGTTTACCGCTGATAAGTACGACGAACTCTTCGGTTAAGTTCGCCTGGTCACGTAGCTGTTCGACCCGCGACCCAAGCGGAAGAATGCCACGCGCGAAGGGCAGCAAGAGCAAGACGAAAGGGACGGCGTCGGCTGTGCCGCTGCAGCAGCGCCAATGGGAACATATCCCTCGCCTCGTCGTGTTCGATCTGGACTTCACGCTGTGGTTTCCTGAGATGTACGAGCTGGACGGCGCGCCGTTCAAGAAG
Source organism: Pythium utonaiense (assembly GCA_023334595.1). Classification (NCBI taxonomy): domain Eukaryota; phylum Oomycota; class Peronosporomycetes; order Pythiales; family Pythiaceae; genus Pythium; species Pythium utonaiense. The sequence goes on from JAADVE010000497.1 coordinate 11,181, forward strand.
AACGCCAAGACCGGCGCCGTGACGGACCGCCGCGGCGAGCAAGTGCACTTCTTCCCTGCCGTACACACGGTGCTGAGCCTGCTGGAGACGGATCCCCAGTTCAAGGACGTCTGCGAGGTGGCCGTGGCGTCGCGCACGACGGAGCCGCAGTGGGCGAAGACCTGCATGCGGCTGATGGACGTAGCGATGGCCGACGAGGACGACGCCGAGAAGAAGAGTCTGCAGAGCATCGTGGACTACGAGGCCATCTACCCACGCAACAAGCGCGTGCACTTTGCGCAGCTCAAGGAGCAGAGCGGCATCGAGTATGAAGACATGCTCTTCTTCGACAATGAACACTACAACCTCACGGACGTTGGCCCATTGGGCGTCGTTTGCGCGTACTGCCCACAAGGACTCAGCGAAGGCGCGTGGGTGCAAGGCATGGAAGCCTTTCAAGAGGCGAAGCGGAAGGCAGCAGCTGGAGAAGCGCGTGCAACGACGACTCAGTATGACGCAGATTACTAGACGATATGGAGCTACACAAATCGGGCTTTAAACTGCGCGAATGGGAGGTCGTGCGGCTCGAGCGACAAATCGAAGCTGCTGGGTGACGCTAGTTCACGCAGCATGCGGATGTGAGCGTCGTAGCCTTCAGAGCTGGCACTAGGGATGGTAGTGTTAGTCGCTTGATAAGTGAATGATATGGTGTGAGAGTCCTCCTCTACTCACTCTCGTGCTACGCGAAGGTGGCGAAGGAACGCGTCGATGTTCGCTGCGTCTACGTAGTTCGCAGCGACTGCAATTGTCTGTGTACACGGCATCGCGTCAGAATAGCGCCCACGAGACTTTGCATATCCATAGACTTGCCTTGTCTAGGTTCTGAACTTGGTGCGGGCAATCGCCTGGGATGAACAGAACTTCTCCAGCTTCTAGAACGTCTTCGTACAACTCACCCGGCCGTAAAAGATGCGTGAGACGGCCGTCTAAAAGACTCGCTTTAAAACGGCCTTGCGCAGGCGCATCTGTGGTTGGTAGGACTTCATACAACGCTGCTTTTGCACTCGGTCTGGCAATCGCCCAGTGCTTCCGTCCGACCAAAAGTCCCATCCACGCAGCCGTAGACGCCCAGTCTGCGTGGAGGCCTGACGACGTGCTTCGGTCTCCGATAAACAGACTCGGCCAGTAGTCTCGCTGTCTCGAGAGCGATAACTTCTGGAGAAGATCGTTCACAAAGTATCGAGGGACGGTGAACTCAGAGAGAAGCTGGGGACAGAAGGCGCGGACGCTCGCGTCGTGGAGGTACAGATCGGCTAATCCTGCGGGCCTATCACGTCAGAGAGATGCTTGTTATAGAACGAACAGTAGCCCTGGCTTCAACGTAGAATAACACAAACCATGTCTTCGTCGATCGATTATGATGTGTGAAGTCGTCCAAGAAGTCTGCCAGTGTCGCCTGGGTGGCGTCTTTGATACCAGCCCACATACTTGCGGCTGAACCGTTTTCCTCCGTCGAACTGTGCTTTGTCACCACTTTCTTGAGCTTGACAACCGCCTCCCCACACGTAGCGCGAAGGTGTTGAAGCGACCAGTGCGGAAGCCCAGGCGATCCACGCTGGAGATGGAATCCCTGGATGATCACTGGTGTCGATGACCGGGCGAAGTCAAGGTATTGTGCGTAAGTGAAGTTTAACACGCTGACCCGTGGAATGCGAACAGAGATCGGAGAAAACACTGGTGTCGCCACTGTGGATCCTGAATCCAAAGCCAGCTCAATACTCCTCGTTGCAGTCTTGCTTAGATTTCCCTTGCTCGGATCGAACTCGAGATTCTTCTCTTTCAGAGCATTCTCGAGCTCACGCACGCGACGCTCCAGTCGGTTTCTCTCCGCCTTCGCTTCGAAATGTAGAAGCCCAAACGCAGCGGCCTTCTGCTCATTCTGCCGTCGTAGTTTTTCGCCTTGTTCTAATAAAGTCGCAACGATCTTGCTCACAGTTGAGAACGCTGCTTCGACAGCAACAGCACTGATCTTGCTCTCGCGCAGCAGTGTCTGCTTGGTCTCCTCCACTTCCATCGTGGTGACCTTCTCCCGGAGCACGATCCGCAGCTTGGCACACGAATTCTCATCCACTCCAAACCGCTCGCACATCGCATCAACACGCGTGTCTATGACTTGGAAATCCCCTTGGAACGTGACCACTTTGATCAGCTGCGAGCGGTTCGCTGAGCTGAAGTCGACCCGCAGGCTCATCACGCCGAGCTTCTTGACTGGAGCCCCCGCCAAGCGCTCACCACTTGAAGCGCAGTCACACCGCGTGCTTGTCCCGTTCGATGCCTGGCTGAGGAAGGTTTCCAGTCTCGTGCACTCGTGCGCTGGGACATCGAACTCGCTACAAAAGCTCAGCGCCGTGTCTCTCGCTGACTGGCAGCAGTGGTGGCGCAGCTCTGCAGCGACCAGCTCACCGCGTGGGTCCTCGAGACTTGCAAACGTATCCACTACCCACGGAAACTTACTCGTTGGCTCTGTGTGCACCGCCAGAGTAGCGGATACAGCAGAACAGCATAACAGCAGCAGCAGCAGTCCACGCATTTCCACGGATCTGTGGTGTTGATGGGCGTCTCTTCAAAATGAAAGGATCCAAAGGACCACAAATGTTGCTCGAAGGACCAATGTATCCATTTAATTCAGGCGACATTCCTACAACCTCATGATGTAGCCATTGCGTTGACGCAGAGCTCAAACCCCAACCAGCGACACGTCCGACGTGAAGAGCAGATCGTTCCACTGCTTGAGCACGACGTCCATGGTGTTCTGTAGGATTTCCTTCTCAATGACCAGTGCGCGCAACATCTGAAGCTTGCGGTCGGCGACACCAGTTCGGTGATTCTTGTGGCGAGCCTCAAGCTGCTTGACTTGCGCCCGGTCGTGGTCTAGAGACGTAGGGTACTGGTCGAGCAGGTTCTTGCAGGTCATGACGACAGCGCGCGTGAAAACAAACTCATTGCGAAGGCTTACAGTCGGTGAAGAGGCACTTGTGCCAAGTAGTAATCCGTACTTGTCGAGCTCTGCCGCTGCCAGCAGCTTGACCTTGAGCGACTTGACCATGAGCGTGTCGAGCTCTTTGCTTCCATAACGGAGCACGTAGCTACTGTTGATGTTCATGCCATGGGTCTCCAGCAAATGGCTCTTGACCGAGATCAGCGTGTCGTTGGGGTCGAGGAAAATCGAAATGTCCAACGTCTCAACCTCGGGAGTCGGGCTCGCACGTGCGAAACCGTAGTTGAGCATGAGCAGCGTGGTGGGTTTGTCCGCCGCGAAGTCCAGCAGTACCTCTTCTCCAACGTCGTAGTCTTGCGTAGCATAAACGACCAGTCGCTGTGCTTGCTGGTCCCATTCGATGCGGGTTTTCGGGCAGCTCTCGTCCAAGCACGAGCCAATCGTGTCAAGAATGGGCGAGAGCACCACATCCTTCTCTTCCCCTGCGATGGGGAAGGCTCGTGCCCACACGGTACCCATCGCCCACGCAAAATTTTCACTCGTGAACTGGTCCGGAGTGAAAAGAGGTGGGTCGAGTGCCTTGGACGTCACTGGCCCAACCAGCGCTTCAAAGAAGCTCGTGACAGCCTGGAGTCGACCTTTGGTGATACGGTACAAGTGCGACCCACGCAACATCTCCAACTCATCTTCACGATAGAAACTTGTGCTGTTCAACGCAGCGGAGCTCGGGAGCGACTCGACGAAGCTGTGGAACCGAGACGCTTCCCCACGGAACTTCTCCTCGAGAAGGTGCAGCGCCAATACAATGGCTGGGGGCAGATCCGGGTTCGCATCGATCAATGCCTTGGTCCGTCCCATCTTCGCTGACTCGATGGTCATCACATCCATGAATGGCACGGAGAACAGCACCTCGCCAGTGATGACCTCCTGCGTGGTCACGTAGCCGACTCCTCGGCCATAGTGGAAGCCCGAAGGCTTTACTTTCTGTTCACCATACGAGTGCGCACTCGTCACTCAGTACAATTGTCAACAAGCCCATTGCATGCACCATCACTACGCACCGTCGAAAAGTCTGGGCCTGCTGTCCAAGGACGTGTAGTCCCATCCGCGGAAGCGATGACCTCTACTGTATCTTCCACGTCTTCGCCGTCGAGATGCTGCTGCAGTCGCTGCAGCTTCTGCTTGGACGACAGATCCAGATCGAACTCAAAATCGTCGTCCTCCGCATCTCCTGTGAGAGGATACGCCTGCCTCTCACCCTGCGGCTTGGCAGCTCTACGTGCAAACGTTGTAGCCGTCGACTCGCCCGCATAGGCGTGCAGCGCGAGTGCCGCGACCAGCGTCTGCAGCGCCACCAATACGAATCCCACGCGACGCATGTTCCTACACTCTCGGAAAAGTCTTTCTCTCTCTCTCTCTGTCGTGTGGCTGTGGATCTGGGCAGCTCCCTGGTGGTGTGATTGGCATCGCGTGCGGATGGATCTTCGAACGGAGCACGAAGCGTCGTGCGGATCCTTCGATATTCCTGTCCCTTGTCCGACTTAATTAGGGACATCCGTGGAAACCCGTCCCTAATGTAGGAAATCCCATGTAAACAGTGTTTGTGAAAAGCTCGTTTACGCATTGGGAGACTGAGGCCTCGACAGCGACGGGCTGCTGTGCGAGCGTCTCGTGGCCATGGTGCCCTTCAGCGCTGACGTGGAGAGCCACGTTCAACTCGGTCTGGCCATGTCAGGAGTGCGAATGGACGTCTGTGAAGACGGCTGTGTGGTAAATCCACGACGCTCGAAAGCATCCGGACCATCGACGCACGACGGACACTTGGGATCCTTGAACCTGGGCTCAAAAGTCCCAAGCGGCAAACGTCCGATCGATTCTACAGTACAGGACAGGAGACTCCACCATGAGCTCACCGCCCAGACTCCGTCGCGTTCCATATATATTGGGCGTTGTCTCCACCGCAGCCAACTTGAATGCGTTGGATCTCAACATCTCGTTGCTTGGATCGCTGAGAGGTCTCCGCCTGAGGCAGGACGCACACGTCGCACATCGCACAACCCACTGCCAGTGGGTTCGTGCGAGGCCCCCACATCATACGTATTGAATATGGCGGCGAATGAAAGCGGGGAGATGGAAAATCCCCAAAATTCTGGCCAAAGGACCGTGATTTAGTGTCCCATGTGGGTTGTTTTATCATCGCCACACTTGGGCGAGCGTCTTGCGTTTATCAACTTCTACAATTTGAATGTCTAACGTTGTGCTATAAAAGAAGAGTGTCACTTCTACTAGTATCTATTATAAGAGGTAAGTGATTACTTTTAGCTTGCTGACCACACTTGCATAGGGCTCGGGTTTCCACCCATTTTTTGTTCCAAACTCCCTCGCCTCTCCCTCTTTTTCCGCTCTCTCTTGGCTCGTTCTTTCAGCTGCTTTGCTCTGCCCACATTTCGGTTCCGTCCGTCCGACCGGAGCACTCTTTGCCTTTCCCAGTGAGCAGCAATCTCCGAACGGACAGTGCCGTACCAAGATGGCAGGGCAGGACGTGTTCAAGGGCGCGCTCGGATGGGACGACTGGATCTGGTGGTCGGGTATCGGCGGCCTCGGGTTGCTGCTGCTCATGCTCATCCTCTGCTGCATCGTGTGCGTGCAGCGCGCCAAGCGCAAGGGGCGTGCCGAGGCGTTGGCCACGGTGCAGGCGCGCGAGCGTGAACGCCAGCAGGAGGACCAGGCGCAGCTCCGATACGCGCAGGCCCAGCAGGCTCGCTACCCGGCGCGCGAGTCATCGTTCCGGTACTCCAAGCCCGAGCCGCCGCAGCCGACGTACAACCCGTACGGCCAGGACGACCACGGCATGCAGCGCAACTCGTTCCTTGAGAACGCACCACAGCCACGACCGAAGCCACGCCGCGGATCGCAGCAACCAGCTCAGCAGGAGCAGCAGCAGTTATACTCGATCGCTCGATCACAGCCTCCAGGTCAACAGCAGCAGCAGCATCAACCACCGGCACAGCAGCAGCAACAGCAGCAGCAGCCGCAGTTCCGTTTCTCCAAGCCAGTGCCACAAGAGCGACCGCCACCTCGTCAGGAACCTCAGGAGCTGCCTCAAGTAGCGGCTTACTATGGACGGAAGCCAGTGAACCAGACCCAGGCCCCTCATCCTGCTGCCGGCCAGTCATATCCACGCCAGCAGCCTGTGCATCCGAACCAACCTCCAATTATGCAGTACCGCAAGTCATCCAACCGGACCGACACCATTTCCGGTCCTTATGGACAGGATAATACCAGCCCCAGCGAGGTTCCATTCGTGCAAGTGACCACGCCGCGTAACAGCAGTGCCTCGACTGCCTCGACCGCCGTGTCTGCGGCGCCAAGCCGCCCAACCGCTGGTTTTGATCCACGTGGATCTAGTGCCTCTTCGACGACGTCTTCAGTGGTGCGAGCAGGAGGAGGTATGACCCTGCGTGACCGTATCGATGCTCTGCGTGACGGCACGCCCCAGGCTCCAGTCGACCGGGCGAGCGCTGGCTCGGCTGCAAGCATGGGGTACTCGCAGCCGCCACCTCCGCCTTACCAGCCACCGCCACC
>JAADVE010000498.1:0-17734 GCA_023334595.1 Pythium utonaiense
CTCCACGCTGGCCCCAATGGACATGTGCGTCGAGAGCAGTCACCGCCAGTATAGCCCGTGAAGCAGGAGCACACGCATCCGTTGCCCTGGCGGACGCACGTCCCGCGGTTGTTGCAGTTGTTCGGACAGCACGCGTCCACGACTGTGGACAGCGAGAGGATCACCGCGACCAGAAGGACGAGCAGCTTCATGGATAGACAGCACGTGTAGAGACGTATTCCAGATACTCGTGCATGAAGTGCGGTGTCGTGTGGGAGCTCCGCTGCCCATGGCGGTCGGGCTCCAGTATCTATTCTGATACTTGGAGCGGGTGGTTGCACTTTCCCATCGTCCGCTCGCCAACAGCCGTCCGCTCTCAGCTCCACCCCTGCTGTGGACCCGCTGCTGATCAGCGGACGGGTTACGTCGTAACCTGTTGCGTGGTGTGCACCACACTACCTGACGTCCACTGTTGGCTGGCTCAAACTCCGAACAGCTACGAATCGAAACGATGCGAATCATGCGCATGCAGTCGCTGGCGCGCCGAGTCGCGGCGGCCTCCACGAGCGTCTTGCCTCGTGCTGCACCACAGTGCAATGCTCTCATGCCCACTGTGCATACGACCAGCTTGTCGCGGTGCTCGCAATCGCCTGTGGCTTTTCTCGCCAACGGCGTGTGGACGCAGACCACTCGTGGCTTCAGCGGCGCTGTGGACGGACGCGATGCCATCGGCCTGCAGGCGCTGCAGAAGGCTCGCGCTGCCATTGATGCTGATGACATGACGCAGGCTATGAAGTACCTGAACATCGCGGCCCACGAAGACATCGCCGACGCGCAGTACTTGCTGGCGTCGCTGTTGGAGCGTGAGGATGACGACGACGAGGATGACAACGAGCTGCTGCTGGATGCTGAGGCCAAGCGCCAACTCGCGGCGGACGAGGACGAGCCCCAGGACTTAAAGGTGATCCGCAAGCGCGCGCGCCAGGCGTACAAGGAGTATCTGCTGTCCAAGCGAGCCAAGGGCGACTCGACTGCTGGAGCCGGCTCGCGACTGGCCTCTCGACTCGTGCAGCGCGCGACCAAGAGCGACTTGGACCGTGCATTTGGTGTGACGCTCACGCAGCTGCTGGACCCAAACACCAAGCTGCGTCCGCTCAGCTCGGTCGCGGAGGAAGAGCGTGAACACGCACAGCTCAGTGGTGACTCGACCCAGGCTGTCGAGTGGATGCGTCGTGCTGCTGCGAACGGGCACCGTGACGCGCACGTGTACTTGGGCAATATCTGTCTCGAGCAAGACCCGCCTCTGCCGCGTCATGCACTCGAGTGGTACTTCCGCGTGTCGCCACCAAAGCTCGAGAAGAACCCGCACCCTGACGCATTGTTCAACATCGGCATGATCCTCTTCGACGGTGTGGATGAGGCCGTGCCGCCGTTCCCAGCGAACCGCGCGGCCTCGATCCCGTACTTTGTGCGTGCGGCTGAAGAAGGTGACGCGTCGGCCCAGTTCTTCATGGGCCAGTTGCTGCACACGGGCGACGAGGAGGTCGGTATTGAACCCAACGGCCGCTCGGCGGTCATGCTGATCGAGAAGGCCGCCGAGAACGACCACACTGGCGCGCAGTACTACCTTGCTCAGCTGTACCGCTCTGGTGACGAGGAGTGTGGCATCAAGCACGACCAGGAGAAGTTCCTGGAGTATCTGAACATGGCGTTGGAGGGCGGAGACGAAGACGCGTTGTTCTGCATGGCCGACATCTACTTCCACGGCAGCGATGGCTTCGAGAAGGACGTAAAGCAGGCCAAGATGTTCTACGAGGCCGCTGGAGATGCTGGCAACGCTGACGCGTACTGCTGTCTGGGTGCTTTGTACTACAACGGCACGGGCGTGAAGCAGGACTTTGAGAAGGCCTTTGTGTACTACCAGGCCGCTGCCGACCGCCACTCGATGGAGGCGTGGAAGAACCTCGCGGACATGTACTACCTGGGTCGTGGCGTGCCAAAGAGCGAAGCCACGGCCGAGTCGATCCTCAAGATGCTGCAGAAGATGGAGGCCGAGGAGAGCGACGACGACGAGTAATATACCCCCACAAGGTCTCATTTCCGCATTGTTGACTACCCGGTAGTCAGTTCCTGCAGATAGTGACATTCCCTCATAAGAATGCCCTACGTGGCATCCCTTTCTTCGATCTGACAAATCTGGACGAGGACCGAGCGAGCATGGGCAACGAGAGCTCGAGCGTGGAGCTGGAGGCGGCGGCCGCTGCGTTGGCAGACCTCAGCGACGACGACGCTATCGACTACGGCTCGGCAACGGGATTGGCGGCCGAGGACCAGCCGCTGGATGACACGGCTGCCGAGTTCTGCGGGTTCCGCGTGCTGGGCATCCAGGAGGAGTCGCCGGCGTCGCGCGTGGGCTTCGTGAGCTTCTTCGACTTCATCATGGCGGCCAACGGCATTCGACTGGTGCGTGTGGAGCCACGCGGAGCGTCGTAGAGCACGATGCGTGTAGTTGCGAGAGGTCTGACGGTCTCTCTCTGGGCAGGACACACGCGACTCGACGTTCATGGAGCTCATCGCCCAGAGCGAGGAGAAGCCCATGCAGCTAGACGTCTTCAACATCAAGTCCCAGACCACACGAAGTAAGTCGTGTGTGTCAATCTGTTCTCATCGGATATGCGTGTCTGATGTGTGGGAATCGCTAGGCTTGACGCTGACGCCGAGCCGCCAGTGGGCAGGCAAGGGCCTCTTGGGCGTGACGATCCGGTTCGACTCGTACGAGTACGCCGAAGACCAGTTGCTCCACGTGCTGAACGTGGCGCCGCAGTCGCCTGCGTTCCAGGCTGGTCTTGCCGCTGGATCGGACTATCTGTTAGGCACGCCCGAGCGAGTCTTCCGCGACACGGATGACCTCCAGGACGAGATTTTAGACGCACTCGACGCAGCCTTCCAGTGCTACGTCTACAGGTCCGTCATTTGTACGGTTGATTCTCGCAGTGCCACATCACATCACTGACTGGTTGATGTTTGTAGCTCCACGGAAGACCAGGTACGGATCGTCCGCATCTCCCCGAACGATCGGTGGGGTGGGGCTGGCGTCCTGGGTGCGGAGGTTGGCCATGGCGTTCTCCACCGCCTCCCAGAGGCCTGCCGCGCAACGGTGGGCACATCGATCGGATTCGTCAGCCTGTCGAAGGAGGCAACCGCGGCCACAGATCCCTATCGTGCGTCATTGCTCAATGAAAGATGTATGGGAGAAGCACAGAGACTGACTGATGACGATCTGCTACGCTGTAGTGCGGAAGTTACCAGTGGAGGGGGAGAAGGTTGAAGATGTACAAGCTGAGAGTGGCCAACAGGAGGAGCCGCAGCAAGAACTTGTGGAGGGCCCAGTCGAGGCCGTGCATGAGCCGGCTCCAACACTGCCAGAAGGACCGCCACAAGTCACACCCCCAGTTAACGACGTCGACTCTGCATCAAACAAAGAGCCGACCGAACGACCGCAAGCCTCAGCAAAGCCGCACGTCGTGATTGCTCCTGCGGCGCCATTCATTGCGGCGTACTCTGCGGATCCGTCACCGTCATCCAAGCCACGCTACGCAGCACGGATAGATCCACGCTTCCCGATCTCCACAGTAGCAGTGCTAGCGGATCCGACACAACTCAGTTGATCGGCCTACAAGGGTGGTGACCGTCGAGTCACGACAGTACTCGGTGCCTCCTACTATGATTCAGACCTCGCGCATCGCGCGGAGGCGGGTTGGAATGAGCATGTTGTTCTCAGATCAGGAGTTCTCCGCATGATTTAGCTAGGAAGAACGAAAGTTATAGATATTGAGATGTTTTTCTCATCATCGAACAACGCTTCATCAACTACAGGTGCCTACGCGCCACTCCTCAATGGAGAGGCCACTGCTACTCGGTCAAAAGGATGGAAAAGGATCAGAAATCGAAGCATGATTCTGCTCAACGCATCTCAGGCCATGACGCGCGAGCCCAACCCACGCGGTGAGAAGAGCCCATTGCACGCCTTGCCATACAGACACTCATACAAGAGGTGTCAGAATATAAAGCTATTCATCATCTCTTTTCCATCGCAGCGCGCGCCGCACTGGCACGCCACTTGCACTCGCACACACGCAATTCGGGTCGTCGGGATTCCTCAGCAAACAGCCAATTTTTATCCTCATGGGTTTGTTCGGACGGTAATTCCAAATCGTAAAGATAAGGTATCATCGGAAGTCCCTCGTCACGCAGGTATTTCAGCACACATACACACACACATCATCCGGAGTATGGGGTGGATTGCTGTGGGTCCTGTCCTCGAAGTAGAAGCTGGCGACTGCGCCGCTAGGCAATGTGGTTGTGAGCGATAGAGAGCAATGGCGTTGCGCTGAGCTGGTGGAGCGACGTCTCTTGGAAGCCAACCAAAGTCATTGGAGGAGCTATTTACGGATGGACGCTCTAGGGTAATTACGATGTGTAAAAAGGATACAGATGAAGACTTCAAACATAGACATTCTGAGTGCTGAAATTACAGAATATGGACGTAGCGCTGGTCGAGAAGAGAGAACGCGTTCGTTCGGCTTGAAGAAGTTCCCATCGAGAACACTCCGAACAGGAGAATGTTCTCCGCAGCCACAATCGGCCGCGTCCATTCACAATATTTGGATTGTCGATCGTGCAAATGAATGTCACGTGAGACTCGTGAAGGATCGATGGCTACATTGTTTATAACGCACCTCGCGCTGGACGTGCACAATATTTCACCTGCATGCACGCGCGCACCCACGATGAGATCTGTCCTGTGTTGGTGTCTGGTTGATGGTCGTTCGAACGCATTTCTCACCCACGGACGCCAGTCGCCACACGCACGGAACTGAAACAGGAAATTTGAAAAAATCAGTCTGTGTTCGCCACGCAGTGTAGCCATGAACGCCACCTTGAAGTAACCCATGCCGTGGGCTCGCGATCAAGCAGGCACAGGATGATGAGCGTTGTTCTAGACTCGCGATCAAAGAGGCACAGAACGATGAGCCGTTGTTGGCTCGACGAACGCCCATTCCTGGCGCTTCACGGCATCATACCGTAGATACCGCGGTTTATGGTCTCGTCAAGACGGTGACTACAGTCGCCAAGCGACCCTTCTTCCCTGAGAACACTATACTGTACAGTTCAGATTATAATCACGAGCATCACAATCACGAGCATCGTGATTGTGCTTTCAGTCCAATGCGATGTTGGTGATCTATCGAGGAAGCCAGCTTCGAGACTGCTTCTCGAACTACTGTAGATCTGACTCTACAAGCGTGCTGGCTTTCGTACCCTGCGGCTTGAAGCCACAATGGCGCGGAGTACCGTACTGTGTACACTGGTTCACTTCCAGCGTGGGCTGACTGACACTGAGTGCAGGACGAAGCACTTGATTACGGGTTATGCAGCAAGTTGCCTCCCTTCCTCGTGCATCGCTGGTAGGGGCCAAAACGACGACTATCACATTGGTTTGGATCTTTACGTGGTCGGAATCGCAGGGCGATCACTAAGCATACAGTTGCCTGCGTTTACTGTCTACAAGCAATCATGTCGATGCGTTTCTAGTCCCCGCTGTACTGTGGTATCCGCAAAGCAACCACACGATTCACATTGAAGTGCCGCAGTGCAAGAACACGGCACACTTCAACCTGAGGACGTACAGGAGCATGGCAATGTTGTCCTTGAGCTATGCACAGTTCGAAGGAACCGATGGTCATCATGGACAACCCGCGACATTGCGTTGATGGGGATCAACCAGTCTCAGTGAGACCATTGAGACTCTCAGCACTGCGACGACCAAGGTCTGACCCCTTGTGAGATGCTTCCAATGCCATGGTGACATGAAGCTTGGCGATCCACCGTGAAAGCCCCACGGTCGCAGTCCTTTGACAGTCATAATCACGTTGATCATGCAGCCGAAAAGACAGACAACTTCACGTTGTATCTGCTCGCATAAACTCCAACGTGATGCGCAGCTTCAACAGCCCATCCCATCGAGCTGAAGGTTCCATGTCGCCAACGTGATTATGTTTCCAAGGCGGATGGTCAACTGGGCTGTCAAGATGACGGAGAGGTTACAACGGGACAGTCGAAAACCGAATAACGTAACCAGCGTGGAGCGTGTCACAGCTGCCACGTTGAAGGCCGCTTGGGTCCAGGCGATACAGCAACCTCCCCGATGACGCACCGCACGCTGCAGTAACCCTTGCAGTCCGCAAGGAGTAACCCTGGCCCCACAATTACTCCGTTCATGATGCCGTCATGGCTGGCAGCAATAGCCAACCGTAACATCACTGGATGGGTACACTCCTCCACTACTGGTTGACAAGGACCAACGCGCGTCACCAACGAAAGCCATGACTCCATGAGTGGTGGTGACACACGTTGCCCACAGCCAGCGATGCAGCGTGGACATGGGGGGCCGCGCGTGGACACCACCACCCATGTCCACGTCCGAGTGATGGTCACCGTAGTTTTCACCCAATCCGACACCACCACCGCAGCATGAAACATCAACGGTCGACTCAATTCGCAAGACCAACACTCTGTTGCACCGTCTCGCGTCGGTCGTGAATTCGGGATGCTGAGTTCGAGATGAACGCGAAGATTCCTTTCAGCTCCGGCTGAAATCTTGCCTGACCATCAAAGACCACAAAGTGGAATTTTCCAAAACCGAACTGACAGTGGCACATTGCACCACCACGCATCCAGTACGAATCATACTGGATGCTGGATTCCTAGTGGACACAAGGCGGTGGACAGTAGTGCCTGGATTCAAGCGGGAGAACTCTAAATCTCTACTGCTGTAATCTCTCTTTTGCCCAGAAATCAAACTCAACGGGCACGAGCAGAACGGTGGTACCGGAACCGATACATGATTGATTCCACAGCCTACTGGAGCAGAATTTCCTGTAGGCTGTGACATTCTCGTGGTGCTCTCTGTATCTGGATCTATCATACCACGGTATTCTGTTTCAATTTCCCATATCGGGCAGCGAGCCAAAACTGTGATTGCGTTCCGTACACTCCAGTGATCTGCGAAGGGCGGGCAGAGCACGAATGCCTCGGAACTAAACAGGCCATGAATGAAGTTCCTCTGGACAGCACCAACGTGGGCGTGTTTCGTAGATTCTCGATTGGGTGATCACCTGCTGGTCGGCCGTCGATTTTTTCATGTCCCGGAGTTGGGATGTCAGCCGTTGACTCCTCACCTCAAGTGGTGGGCAGCGCCGCAAAGACCACGCGCGAGTTCCAGTCATAATCCTTGCCGAACAGGGGGTAGGGCAAAGTTTCGACGGAAAATTGTTGGCTCGACGCCCGTCAACATCCACGCTCCGATGACTCTTTCAAGTGAGGTTGGCATCCAAATGTACTCGTTTAGTGAAGAGGACTCATCTTTGTGGTGGAGAATGCACCCGAACCTGCACCTACACCATCACTCCTTGCCATCCAACAAACTCACCCTGCGCAATCAACCCACAAACCAACGGGCAGGCACTGGTCACGAAAGTGCCCCATCTGTTGGACAGCCGAGCGCCGTCGCCAACAACGCCAACTCAACTCTTGTTTCCATCCGCATTTCCAAACTTCGCGTCTCCCGCTCACATCCAATCCGTCCATTGATCCGGCAGGATGGAGAAGCAGCTCGATAACTATGTGATCCAGAAGCGCCTAGCGCCGGCGCTCTTCGGCGACGTGCTCCTCTGTGAGCACCGACCCACTGGCGACCGCGTCGCGGTCAAGCGCATCCTCAAGAGCGCGGCCGCGGAGCGCAAGACGCTCACGTCCAAGAAGCGCGTGCGCGAGAACGTTGCGTTCGAGCGCGAACTCTACCACAGCATGCGCGCCCTGGGTGGCCACCGCAACCTCATGGCTCTCCGCGATGAGATCGACTTCGACGGCTACCTCTACATGATCTTTGACTACTGCTCGCGCGGTGAGTTGTACGAGATCGTGAGCGGCGCTGAAGGCGGCAAGCTCAGCGCAGCCACGACTCGCAAGTACCTGACACAGATCGCCACCGGTGTGCAGTTCATGCACCAGAACGGCTACGCGCACCGCGACTTGTCGCTCGAGAACGTGCTGGTCACGGCGGACGATGAGTGCCAAGTGTGTGACTTTGGACTGGCGGCGCCCGCCAACAAGACGTGCAACGAGACTGTCGGCAAGATGTTCTACATGGCCCCAGAAGTGCTGGCTGCTGGCGAGAGCTACAGCCCTACCAAGGCTGATGTCTGGTCGCTCGGTGTCATGCTCTTCATCATGCTCATTGGTGCCCCACCAGTGGAGTCGGCCGCCATGACCGATGCCCGCTTCAAGATCATCAGCACCAAGGGCGTGCGCCACCTCATCCAGCGATGGAACCTCACAGACAGTCTGCCAGCGGAAGCGATTGATCTGCTTGAGGGTATGCTCGAAGCCAACCCAAGCCGCCGCATGACCATCGACCAGGTCGTGGCGCACCCATTCATCACCCCAGTGCCAGTGGCTCCACGCCGCAGCATGACGCTGGCCACTGGCGAACTCAAGCCTGCTTCGTTTACCGCCCCAGCCACGCCTTCGCGCGTGAACGCCAAGGAGGGCGGCGTGGCGTCGACGATCCAGCGTTTCTTCCGCCGCTCGTCCAAGCGCCGCATCATGGACGTGAGCTCTGCCCAGCCTCAGGTGTCCACCTCTGCAGCAGCCATCGCGGCTTAAGCTTTCATCACCACCCACCATGTTGCCGAAGTACCGTACCATATATCTATTGTCACATATTTATCGACGTATGCAAGACCACACAAACACAACGCGTAGCATTATCAATACAGTACTCCATCAACAACCAACACTATTCCCAACATCAACCACGTCCACTGGTTACAGTAGCTTTCATCATCGATTGATTTCCAACCGGGTGCCGCAGCATCAAACAAGCTCTAGTTCTTTTTCCGTGACATTTGCGGGGCATTTGCTCAAGTTAACTTCCATCAAGTTGACGATCAACTGCGAGTGCAAAAGATCGCGCGGGTCAGATCGGTGTGCAACAGCTGGTCGGTCAGAAAATCAGGATTCCAGGAGGAAAAGCAAGACATTTTTAGGATTCCTTGTTAGGATCCATCAAAACGGAACCTTCCAGCTGCCAAAACATCGAAGGAATGTGGAAGAACGTGATCAACGCTCGCCAGGCTTCTTCGGCACAGAGAATCGTGGAACGATGGCGAATGTCCAGCTGCAGCTTCCAGACTCGTCCAGAACACCCGTCCACAAAGGCTATCGGGTACGGTACAGTAGGTGCGAGATTCAGGAATCCTGAGTCAGGATGCGTTCTGGAGGAGTCACACCCCAGCCACCAACTTCAAGGTTCGAGCTTTTGGTCAGCTGTGGGCGTGTTTTTGATTCTGTTCCGCACCAGATCGACGAATGCGCATGGAACCACACGCTTGATGTTGATCTTGTTGAAGAATCTGAGTCTCGCTGGAGTGAGAGGATCTTCCTGAGTGATGTTGGCACTGTCAGCTTGCACAGACATTGATTGACACGTGTCGGTTCCAGGTTCGTTATATTACGTGTGGGTCGCTACCTGCATGAGCAGCGTCCGCTGCTGCGGATCCTGACCTCGCTACAGTCTCCGGACGCCGCCTGCAGCAGGTCCCCCTGCGCCGCCGTGGCGTGGAGCGGCTCCACCTGCGACTGGCGCTGCGGTGGATGGTTGCTGTGTGGAGAGGAAGTAGGCGAATGCGATGAACGCCAGTGCGCGCCAGCCGAAGAGAAACACGAGCACCGCGGCGATCACGAGGTAGATCTTCTCGATTGGTCGGGCTGGAATACCCAGGAATCCAGGGATCTGCACAGTGCCTTCGAGCCCCAGTCGGCGAGAGAGGCCTTCGAGTGGCGAGGGCCCAGCTCCACCAGCAGGACCGGCAGCAGGAGCGGCTTGCGGCGCGCCACCCGAGCCTCCGAGCCCCGCGATCCCGGCGATGCCTCCCGTGGGGCGGCGCTGAGCGGGCCCTGCGCCGCCGCTCTGGAAGCGCGCCTTCACGCGCGGGTCGTCGTCCGCCACTATCTCGCCGTTGATGATGTGCACCATTTCTCTAAATCCCTGCTTCTCGTGGTCTCTCCTTCTGCTTCGTGGCAATCACTCGGGCGATGTGATTGAGTTCCGCTGTGGAACAAAAAGTCAGCACTAACATCAACCGACAGCAGTGTGATAAGAACCTCCTAACGACATCCAAAGTGTTCGTATCAATGTGTCAAAAAGTGTAGCCATGTTCATAAATCCGCACTCATCCTCGCAATGCCCGGGTGGTCTCACTCGCGTATTGGATCGAGCGCTGGCGTCGCTTCGCTGCCTCCTCTGCGTGAACGGCGCTGTCGCGACGCACTTTGAACGACGCCAAACGGTTCGGGTCGCCGCGGTGTTGGAACGCCGTGAGTTTCTCGTTCATAAGCACGTGGAGGCCTTCGCTCGCGAAGATGCTGCAGGCTCGGCGTGGCGAGCTGTTGTCCGACGAGGTGCGGCCAGGTGATGAAGACCAGGACGCTCCAGGGGAGAGAGCTTTTGTAGGAGAGGATGAGGCCGAGCGTCGCGAACGCCACGACGACGGGGACGTGCTGCTGGTGGACTTAGTAGGGCTGGACCTCCCACCGGCCCGAAGTTGGCGAGGGCTCTTGGCACTCTGCTCGAAGCGGTTGTTATCACCATACAAGTGTTGCTGTTCGTGCTTCTGTAGCATGTCACGCACGAGAAGGACGACACGAGCGACGTTGCTGCTGGTGAGAACGCCTTGCATGCGGGAGAGTGGCCTGACACCGTGGTCGTCGACGTACTGCGCGTAAATCTTTCGCACGGCTTCTGTCACTGCACCCAACACTTCACCTTCGTCGCAGCGGAGAAGGAGAAGTCTCAGCGTATCGACAGCCATCATCGTACGCACCAGCCGCATCTTCTCGAGCGGTGGCCTTACATCTCTTTGGTCCTCTCGTTGAACTGGTCCTGTTGCCGCATTGTTTCGTGCAAGCGCATCACGAATCCGAAGGAGGTTACTTGGCGTGAGATCGGACACGGAAAGGGCGAGAAAGCTCAGGTCGTACGGGAGGCGATGTAGCATGTCTTCAAACGCGAAGTTATCACCATTATCTTGGGCGTTGATTTCATCGCTCTCGACGCTGGCAACACTAGGTTTTCCAGATCCTCGGCGAGAATGGAAATGGCCACGCCCCGTCTCGACAACGACAGAGGCCCCACTCTCGCTGCTATCAGCAGGGCTCTCCGGACTGTCTTCAGTGGACGACTCCTCAGCGTCTTCCTCGCTCAGACTAGGCATCGTCGTAGGCCTCCTCGTTCGAATTTCTTGAGGGTGACGAGGACTATCGGCGGTGTTCACTGCTGGTGATGAAAGCGGCGATGATGTGGATGATCCACTACCAGCCAGACGCCGGGACGCGGCTAGTAGTGCAGAAAAGCTCGAATTCCCAGACGATTCGATTACGATTTCGTCGCTTTCGTCCGGTCCAGACACCGCGATCGAGTCTTCATCAATACAGATGTCCAGCGCTAGTGGAGATTCTTCTCGCTCTGGTCCTCCATGATGATCCGATCGAGTCAGGAGCTGAAGCTCTGCAAGCTGTTCTGCAGCATTCGAGCCATTTTGCATCCCGGCAAGTTCTCCAGTGTGGTCGCTCATGTAGAACACCGTGCTCACGACTTGCTATTGATGTGGATGAATGACTTGTCGATGCCAAGAATACTGTCGCGAGATTAGGGCGTCTTCAGCTGCCGCACAAAGCTAGGGACGTGCTCGAAATACTGCTTCACTTCCGTTGGAAGGAATGGTGTCGACGACAAATCGAACTCGTCTTCTGCATCGACTGGTGATCGTCGATAACGGATTGTCGAGCCATTTGCATTCATTTCCAGCGTCGCACCACCGAAGAACTCAATTTTCAAGCGGCCTTGGTCATCAAATACACCAAGACCAACCCCAGGAATCGTGCACTGCACGCTGGCGCGGTCGTCAGGCTTTGTAAGCGTCGGGGGTCCACTCGCTGTTGACAGTGTGCCAAGTTGGCGCGTTACTGTAGCTCGAACGCTCTCTCGACGTAACGATTCCAAGACACCCACGGGTAACTTGTCGAAGTGCACGATTGGCAAGTTTTCGACGTCGATCGCCATCGCGGCACGGCGGAGTTGGAGGGAACGGGATGAGAGACACAGGCAGAGTCGCAAAAGTTGGACCAGACGGTCTTCATTCGCTGACAGGGTCGAGCTTGCGGAGAGCGAGGTATTCGATCGCGAGCATTGGTATTTGATTGCGGATCCGTGTGCAGAAGTCCCATGCAAAACGCCTCGTGACGGGACGTATTCTAGCTCCCAGCCATTACATGTCAACGTGAAGCGCATCAGCTGACGGATGTCGCTGGATTCCCAGCAGTCCCATACGATCTCTCGCGTCGCGTCCGGAGCAATATCGAGAAGCGCGAGGTCCGAGACTTCGACGCGGAGGCTGAGGAAAAGAACCTCCTTTGTGTCCATGAGCACTTCGCCGTTGTGAAGTCCATTTCCGTTTTCTTGTCTGTTGTCCTTGTCTGGGATGCTGGATGTCCTCACTGCAATAGCCGCAGCCGCCAAGGCGTCTTCCAGCTCTCCCGCCGCCTGCTCTTCGTGGAGAGCTCCGTTACCACTGTGGCGTCTCGTGATCTCCAGGTCTCCACTCGACTCTTCCTCGACCTCGGAGGACGATGACAACTCGAGTGCGTCGAGGTCCAAGCTGGAATACGATGGCGCATCGCTGTGGTTCGCGAAACTTGACTCGTCGGTCTCATATGCGACTGGTCGTCTGTACGATGCTGACAGCGGTCTCCTCTGCATGTCTCCTAGTGAACGCCGCCGTCTCCCTGTCGTCGGTTTAGCTCGAGAGCTTTGGGTAGCCTTCGCCCGCTGGTCGTGAGTTGTCTGCCGTGGCTTGTACACTGGCGAATCGCTCTCATCGGACGAAGGTTCAGTTCTAACAGGAGACAACAGGCGAAGCCACTGGTGGTTGAGGATCTGTGCCATCGATGGACGCGCTGACGCATCCTGCAATCGCACAATTCAACGGTAGGTTAGACGCTGGCAACCAACGCACAACGACGCTTTGAGCACTGACGAACCACGTTGAGCATGCGCTTGATCAGATCGCCACTGGTCGCTGAGAATCCTCGAGGAAACTGAAGCGGCTGCCGGCCAGCGTTGCTCACGTTCGCGAGCGTATCACTACAACAAATAGCACCCACAGCACGATCACACCACTGCCAGCAACACTATCACGCGTGAACCAGTCACGTACCTCACTTTGCTACCTTCAAATGGAGGTTTTCCCAGCAGCAGCGTGTACAGAATGCAGCCGAGCGACCAGATATCCACCGTCTCATCGTAGGAAGACTCGGCCTCGGCCAACAGCACCTCGGGAGCGATGAAGTTGGGTGTCCCACATACCGTCGCGTGCTCCTCACTAGCAAGAAGCATCGACATTGGTCAGTTGCGGCCACCATCCCCCCCATTGAGCGATGTTCTCACGCACCTGATGAACGTGGCGAGGCCGAAGTCCGAGATCTTGACGTCGCCGTCGCGCGTCAGCAGTAGGTTCGAGAGCTTCAGATCACGGTGGATGATGCCACGCGCGTGCAGGTACGCGAGACCGTGCGCAGTCTACGGCCCGCCACTCTGTGAGTCCCTTGGATCAGTGCAAAGCCTCGGAAACAGAGGAAAAGTACCTGTCGGAAGATGGACTTGGCGGTGGTTTCGTCGAGCGCTGCGCCTCTTTCTCGCAGTGCACGCAGCAGCGACGCCACAGAGCCCCTCTCGCAGTACTCAAGCACCAAGTAGTGGTTCCTGGCGTCCTCGAACGCCTGCTTCACGCCCACGACGTGGCGGTGGAGTAGCGTCGAATGGATGAGGATCTCGCGCTGCACCTTGTGCTGCATCTGTGCCTGCCGCACGAGCAGCTTGTCGATCACCTTGATCGCCACGGAGTCCCCCGACGCGCTGTGCGTGGCTAGATACACGTGCGCCGTCGAGCCTTCGCCCAGAAACGCCTGCAACGCGTAGTCCTGACAAGCGACGGAAGGGCGTCAGTTGAGGTCGATTTTCTGCCTTCATACGCTCACAGAAGGCAGACGCCGTACCTGAATCGATGGAGAATGCGCGTGCGCATCTAATGAGGTGGGTTTCGCATCCCCATCCTCAGGCCTCTTGCCCGTAGAGTCGTAGAGAGACGCATCTTCCTCGCCCGAATCGTCCGCCATTTTGCGTTTTCCCGCCAAGCGCCAACAAATTTGAGCGACTCCCCCGCAATAGTGACACACCAACCAATTGTATGTGGTCCACACTATCCGTGACGCGCACGGAGTGACGTCCCTTCAAGATCCCTCGCTGTGAATGGGTATTTATGGACAGACGCCGATGGGCAATCACGCGCTGGTGTTTGAAGCGGCATTGCATCGCCCCCAGCGCAGGTAGAGCGACGTGAGAGCGTGCATTGGACTGCCACGATGGACTACTACGACCTGCTGCAAGTGCCGCGCAATGCGAGCGACCAGGACATCAAGAAGGCGTACCGCAAGCTGGCGATGAAATGGCACCCCGACAAGAACAAGCACAACCCGGTGGAGGCGCAGCAGAAGTTCCAGGAGGTCTCCGAGGCCTACGACGTGCTCAGCGATCCGCAGAAGCGAGCGGTGTTCGACCAGTACGGCTACGATGGTCTCAAGAACGGCGTGCCAGACGACAACGGCGACATGCGCGACGGCTACGCGTTCAACGAGCGCGCGTCCGACGAGCTCTTCCATAAGTTCTTCGGGACGGACAACCCGTTCTACGACTTTGGCTTTGGCGACACGATGCCGTTTGCCAGCGGCTTGCGGAAGAAGGGCCCGGAGAAGGCCGAGGCCATTGTCCAGGACGTGGAATGCTCGCTGGAGGAGCTCTTCGCTGGCGTCACGAAGAGCGCCACCGTGACGCGCACGCGGCTACAGAACGATGAGCTCGTGGAGGAGACCAAGACGTTCCAGATCAAGGTCAAGGCCGGCTGGAAGCACGGAACGAAGATCACATTCGAGCGAGAAGGCAGTGAGACGCGGACACACGAAGCTGGAGACGTGGTGTTCCAGATCGCGCAGCAGAAGCACGCGCATTACACGCGAGACGGCGCGAACCTAGTCTACAGAGCCAAGATCAAGCTAAGCGAAGCACTGGGCGACTTCTGTGTTGAAGTGCCAACGCTGGACGGCCGCAAACTTGCAATTTCGTGCAACGAGGTGATCCACCCGACGTCGGAGAAGGTCGTCAAAGGCGAAGGCATGCCTGTGGCCAACAAACCCCCTAGCGAGCGAGGTGATCTGCTGATCAAGTTCGACATTCAGTTCCCCAAGCACCTGACAGGACTCCAAAAGCAAGCGCTGGTGAAGATCCTCGGGTAGACAGACAGGCGGGATCTAGGACGTGGGAGGTGAATCGTTAGGGTACTATTCAAATATTAAGGATGCGATCGGCTCAACGAACTACTGCTTTGCTGCTTCGAGTGCTATGGTCGACGTGAGGGAGGCGAGGTCTTGAGAGGCTTACAGCAGCTCGCTACACAATAACAACAAAAACAGTTAGCACGTCGACTTCAGAATGCAATCACAACACGAATGGGAACTTACTAGGCTGGGCCGCCGCCGCCCTCTGGCACCGTCCACTGGATGTACTCCTGTGGCATCTTGATGGAGCAGCACTTGCAGTGCACGCAGTTTTGCGCGTTGATCACGAGCTGTGGCACGCCGTTGGCCTCGCTGCCGTCCGTGTACTCGTACACCTTGGCCGGGCAGAACCGCTGCTCTGGACCCGCGTACACCGGGAACGACTCGCCCGCTGGCACCGACGAGTGCTCTGGCTTGATGCGCAAGTGCGCAGGCTGGTCATGGTTGTGGTTCGTGCCACTGCGCTGCAGGTTGGTGAGCAGGTCGAACGTGAGCTTGCCATCCGGCTTCGGGTACTCAATCGGAGTGAACTCCTTGGCTGGACGAGTCTTCGCCGAGTCTGGCTTCGTGTTTGGCAACGTCCACGGCTCCTTGCCCTTCGAGATAAACGTGCTAAAGCCCGAGTGAAGCACACCAGCAAGCGTGCCGTAGTGGAACGCGTTGTGGCAGTTGCGCACGCGCTTGAGCTCCTCCGCGATCCACGAACCCTCCACGGCAGCCTCGTAGCTCGAGATATCCGCCGCTGGCTCCTCCGCGTTGATCTCACCCGTGCTGGCCACTGGCTCGGCGCCGGACTGCGTCAGCGCATCGTAGGCTGCCTCAGCCGCGAGCATGCCCGACTTCATGGCCGTGTGCGTGCCCTTGATCTTCACCGCGTTCAGGAAGCCGGCAGAGCAACCGATGAGACCTCCGCCTGGGAACGTGAGCTTCGGGATCGCGTGGTAGCCGCCTTCATTCAGCACACGCGCACCGTACGCAACACACTCACCACCTTCCAGGTGCTTGCGCACCTCGGGGTGTGTCTTGAAGCGCTGGAACTCCTCGTACGGGTTCAGGTACGGGTTCTCGTAATCCAAGCCCACGACGTAGCCGACCTGGACCAGATCCTCCTCCATGTGGTACAGGAACGAGCCGCCGAAAGTCTTCTCGTTGAGCGAGTTCTGAAGCGGCCAGCCCAGCGTGTGCTGCACGTGGCCAGGCTGGTGCTGCTCCTTGGGGATGCGCCAGACCTCCTTGATGCCCAGGCCGTAGGTCTGCGGCTGCACACCCTCGCGCAGGTTAAACTTCTTCATGATCTCTTCGCTGCACGAGCCACGGGCACCCTCACCAAACAGTGTGACACGCGCGCGCAGCTCCATACCACGGGCAAAGGTACCCTTTGGCTTTCCGTCCTTTCCGATGCCGACATCGCGCGTGGCAATGCCGCCAACCGAGCCGTCCTCACGGTAGAGCACCTCTGAGGCCGAGAAGCCTGGGTAGATCTCCACGCCGGCCTCTTCGGCCTGCGCACCCAGCCAGCGCACGAGCTTGCTCAGCGACACGATGTAGTTGCCGTGGTTGTGCTGCTCCGGTGGAAGCAGGAAGTTGGGCAGCTTGAACGAGCTGTCCTTGGACAGCACGAGGAACGCGTCGTCGGTCACTGGCGTGTCCAGCGGCGCGCCGAGCTCCTTCCAGTTCGGCAGCAGCTCGTTGAGCGCGCGAGGCTCGAACACGTTGCCCGAGATGATGTGCGATCCGACCTCGGCGCCCTTCTCGACGATACACACCGAGAGGTCCGTGCCCTTCTCGTTCGAGAGCTGCTTGAGGCGGATGGCGGCCGCAAGACTCGCTGGGCCGGCGCCTACGAGCAGCACGTCGTAGTCCATGAACTCGCGCTCGCCCTGCAGCATCTCCTGCTCCTCTTCGCTCAGGGAGCCGGCGGTGGAGAGCCAGCGGCCGCTGGAGGCCGCTGGGGCATTGAGGCGCGTGCGCAGCAGCGAGCGGCGCGACAGCGACAGCGTCTTGCGCAGCATTGTCGTCGTCGAAGGCGAGAGGAGGAGACTGGATTCCTAGGGTGCGCACACGTGAATGAGCGAGCCGCGGAGGCGTGCGTGTTGGTTGCGTGATGGTGTGGTTTCACGTCAGTCGCACTTAGTGGGGAGGGGATCAGATACTTGCCCACAGATAGACAGGCGGCCACACGTTGGAGCTCGTGGATCGGTTGACGTGTGTGTCTGTTGGTTTGGTGGTACGATCCCGTAAAAAG
>JAADVE010000499.1:0-17706 GCA_023334595.1 Pythium utonaiense
AGTGGTGGAGCTGTTGTCTTGGCTGGCTGACCACACACCGCTGAAGCGTGCGATGCTCAAGTCGGAGCTGGTCGATCAGTGTTCGCGCACGGTGAGCTTCTTGCTGTCGAGCATCGCGACAGGATTCAAGGATAGGACGCTGGATTCAACGTGGCACCACCTGCAGGACAGCAAGCGGCTGTACGCGCATCTCGTGATCCTCGTTGCACGATGCGCGGGGCGTGCGTCGTACACCAACAGCAAGAGCACTGCGACCGTCTCACCGTCGCAATACTGGACCTTGATCCACGAAAGTGGCAACACGATGCTTCGTTACATCGGGGACATGGATGCGCACGACCGATGGCAGCTGAACCGATCTGTGGCTCGCATGGAGTCAGCTCAGTACCTCGGGGCGGGGACGGGCGAAGGTCATGGCGTTCACACTCCTCGCAGCATGACCAACTGGCTGGGTAACTCCGTGTCTGATGACGAGGATGAGGAAGAAGAGGCGGAAGATGCTTCTGGTGCAAACGAACTGGACGAAAACGCGGCTCTTGCGATGCTCGAGCAGCAATCTGCACAAGTGTTGTCGTCAATCGCTAACCAGGCCGGCCCGACTCTCCTCGGAGCACCCAGTCGACCTGCCAGGAAGCGCCAGCGTGCTCTCGGGCTTCGGCTGGGCAACCGATTCATCTCTGCGCTCTCAAAAGACGGTCGCTTCGTGACCGAGACCTTCCTCAACGGCCGTGAACTGCTGCGTCTAGGCGAGTTGGACACATCCACGGATGAGGATGCCGATTACGAGTACGTCGGCTCGTCATGGATGGCGCTGTACACGGAGGTGTTGGATCGTTGTCAGGACATGGTCAAGCTGCAGGCGGTGACGGACGAGCTGCTGGCCGATATCCCGGACGAGTACCTCGATCCACTGCTGAGTACGATCATGACTGATCCCGTGCGTCTGCCGTCGGGCAACATCGTGGACCGTGCAGTGATCGAGCGGCACTTGTTGTCGGCGCCGTCCAACCGAATGGATCCGTTCACGCGCGAGCCTCTCACGCTGGATATGCTGACGCCGTGCGACGGCCTTCGCCGTGAGATCAAGATGTACTTACGCTCCAAGCTGCAGCACCTGGACAACAAGGAAGACGATGTGCTGGCTAGCTGGGGACTCGGCTGGGACAGCATCTTCGATGCCATGGCGGATCCCAAGGCCGACGATAGAGTAGCTCAATAGGAGCGAGTTGTGTGTGTGGCACTCTCTGTAGTGGACCAATAGCAGCGTCCTGGAAGAAAGGATGCCAAGAGTTGTGGAAATGGATTGACGTTTCGTCTACAGTCAACTACATGAGCTCGTCATCTCGATGGGACACTGGCTATGGCGACGCGGGGCTGCGGCGGCGGCCGTACTCGGCGTCTTCATCGTCGCTGCCGCCGCCGCGACGTCCGCGCGACCGTGGGCTTTGCGCCGAGTGGAGACCGTCGTCTTCATCGTCGTCGTCATCTTCGTTCATGACTTGGACATAGTTCTTCCGCTTGCTCACGCCCCTGTGTTGGGAAGATCCAGCGGCGTGGGAGCTCCCGGCTTCTCTAGACAGCCGCCGACGTCGACGCAACACCACAACGAACACGATGAACACGGCGAAGACGACGGTGGCGAGGATGGGAACAGACACAAAGGACGTGATGGAGGTGAATGACGACGACGAGGAAGTCTTGGCGTCATTGGTCTGGTCGTCGACCGGCTCTGCAGTGGTCGGTTTGGGTCGAGGGGTACGAGTCGGCGTCGGTGACGGAGTCGGTGTTGTCGTTGTCGGTAGTGGGGGCGAAGTCGAGGGCACCGATGTCGGGATCTCCCCAGTCGTAGCTGGTGGCTCCGGCGTGGCCGTGGGAACGACTGTGACTGGCGTTGGATTTGGTGGGAGCGTTGTAGCTGGCGATTCTGGCTTGGTATCACGCTCTTCGTCACCTGCGTCCGGTTCTTCGTCCGCTTGTTGGGACGTTTCGGATCTCAGCACCGCGACTGAGAGCGCATCCGGCTGGACCAGATCCTCTACTGACTGACACCATTTAGGAGCTGGACCAAGGGCCTTTAGCTCTTCTTTGTCGCGACCAAGCGAGCGACAAATGCCGCACAGTGGTAGTGCGACTGGTTGCCACTGCTGGAACACCACCGAGGACGCGTTGCTGGCCACGGCGAAGGTAGTGAGGCGAATGTACTGGCATGACAATGCGTCTCGCACGAGCAGATGCATCGAGCCAGCTTCAGGAATCACTAGCGAGCGAATAACCGATGCATTCTGAGCCGACGTGGAGCGGACCGTCCCCAAGGCGGACGCATTCACACGCGCGATGGTCGTGAACTTGTCTGTGACTCCGCCGTCTTCCAGCGCCGTCGTGAGCACGATCTCCACGTCGTCAGCAGCGCGCAGTCCACGGTTCTGAAGCTCCACCTGCACGTACAGCACTGCCAAGAGTTCTTCGCCATCATCGGCAGCTGGCTCGCGCGTCATTTTGGTCACCGCAACTTGGTAGATTGGCCCAGACAACTCTGCAGCCACGAGATTCGAGTAGTGGAGCTCAACAGAAAGCGCTGGCACATCTTCCTTCGCGGGCCAGAAGCCTTCATCAACGGGAGTCGAAAACGATGGTCCAACCTCCGGCGACATGGAGAAGATCCCGTGCTTGGCCCAGAGCCAGTCGCTGGTCTCGCCATTCACGGAGTACAAGTTGTCATCCTTCCATGGCTGGCCGTACCGGAAGCCGTTGAAACGCGTCATCTCCTTCGCCCACTCCTCATACACCTGCAAGTCGTTGTCCTTCGGTGTGTCCATGGCTTTGCAGGCAAATGGTACGTTGAAGTATCGTCCAAACGAGTGGTAGTTGAGCGAGACCGTGAAGTGCGCGCCTGCTCGCTCGACGAGCTGTTTGATGGCGAGCGTCTCCGGCTCTGAAAACGGCGCTGGTCCGCGGAAGTCCTCGCCACACGGGTCGGTGCTGCTTCCCACTTCATCTTCGCTGAAGCAGATGTCGTAGTTGCGGTTCAGATCCACACCCGAGTCTGCTTTCGTCGCGCAGCCTCCGACCGTGCGACCGTTCTTCCGCTGCCCCGAGCGGCGGTGTGCCCACGTTTCAAGCGCTTCGTTCCGTGCATATCCATCAGGATTTACGACCAGCACAAACCAAAGCTGGCGAGATAGCAGCAGCGTCGTCATGACCACGTCTCCGTTGGCAAAGTCCAGCGCCAGCAAGTCGATCGTGTACACCAAGTTCATCATGGAGATCGGCTCACGCGAGTGGTGCATGCCTGTGAACAGCACTTGCGGAATCGCATCGCTGCTGTTGCCTGTGATGTCGCACAGGCCGATACAAAGTGCGAGGAGTGACCGATTCTCCGTTGACACGCCGATCTCTTCGACGTGGGACAGTTCTGGTGGGAACCGCGACGGCACGGCACGCACGAAGTCGTAGACCTGCTGCAGCGATAGGTAGCCCTGGTCGTCGCCCAGACGTGGTTCAAAGCCTAGAGCATGATACAGCGAGTGTCAGCGATTCATAAGGGTAGTACGTGCAGGCGGCAGCAGCAACGTACGCTGGTGGTTGGGCCGGCAGTTGGCGTCGGCGTGGATCACGCGTGGCCGGCAGACGCTTGCGTCCTGGTCACTGGCCATTCGCTGGATCTCGACTCTCTTGACTCGGAGGATCGAAGCTTCAGCTCCAGAGCTAGCCGTGGAGACGAGCGAGAGACCGACCGTGAGCGAGGCGTCGACGGCGGGGAGGACAACGCCGACGTCATGGAGGAGGTGGCCGTCCCAGTGCCAGCGGATCCACTGGACGGACGCGTCCGAGGCCTCCCACTCGATGTCCATGACGTGGGTCTTCGTGGCTGTCGGGTCGAGTGGGCACGGCGGGGTGAGCTCCATGCTGACATTACGCGAGGGGCTCAGGACCTCCAGACGCACGACATGTGAGTCGTTCGCACGAGACTCGAGCGTCAGCGACGCCGAGACAGAGGCGGAGAGAGACAGCGAGACAGTGGCGTTGGACATGGAGCTACTCGCCTGGCAATCAGCAGTCAGCATCGCAGGGTCAGCGGGGGTGAGTCAGTAGGAGAAGCATTGCAGCACTTACGGGGAAGCGCACATGGAGACGCACGCGATGCGCTGCGTTTCCAGTGGACTGGGGCGCCTCAGAGGCCGACGGAAGAGCCACCGTCACGCTGGCAGTGCTGCCTGTAGAAGCCGAGGCATTGAGCGTGAGTGCGCCGTCCGCAATGGCCACGTTCGCGGCCGAGAAGCAGTCGAAGTGAGCGGAGACCGACTCATTCCGACGGCCACAGGAGTCGCCACGCGTCCAGATCGCAGAGCTGTTGGCGCCTGGCTGCTGCGCATCGAACAGCGCTTGCGCTGTGGCGTTCACGTGCGCGAAGTCGCTCTCCCAGAGCCGCTCCATCGAGCATTCGCGACGGCGATGAATCTCAAGAGGCGCTGAGGAAGACGCGGTCGCGCGCGCTTCACAGGCGACCATGGCAGACGCGACCAGCACGACTAGCAGCACGGAGACGCATACTCGCTGTACGCATGATGTTAGCATGTTTGGTGCACTCATGGAGCCTCGCGGGCGTCGAGAAGGAGGCATCTTCAACCGCGTGCAGCGCTTCGAAGTGGTGGCGCGCCACGTTCTCAGCAGTCGTGCGAGTGATAACGGCCATTGCGTCTATATACGTAATATAG
This sequence comes from Pythium utonaiense, assembly GCA_023334595.1. Classification (NCBI taxonomy): domain Eukaryota; phylum Oomycota; class Peronosporomycetes; order Pythiales; family Pythiaceae; genus Pythium; species Pythium utonaiense. The sequence goes on from JAADVE010000499.1 coordinate 4,716, forward strand.
TGATACGTTGAGGTTACGCTGGACTCAGATCCGACAGGTTACGCTTTTACAGAAAGTAGTACTATCCCGTGGGATATAATAGTAATACTCGAAGTAATACTATCCCAAGACTTCATCAGCCATGGAGCGAGCAGTGCGTGAGGCAGCGAGAGGCGCTGCAGCCTGCCGGGGAGACTGCTGCGACGCGTGGTCTTCGACGGTGCTGCATAACCTGTAAGCGTAGAGTACTATGGCATCGTGCAAATCGTGTCGAGACCTGCCGAAGGCGAACGCGTGGTGATTAGTGGGTGGAAGCGTGATGGCTTCTTTGGCTGGCGTGTTGGGTGGTTTACACACTGCACGAGCAAGTTGTGTTTCCTGTCGAATCAACACTCCACGCCGCTGTACGGGACCTGACAGTCATTCCAACAACCGCCTTGAAGCGACCAGCTCAGCCACCTTTGGAGACCCTCTTCCCAGCTTCGAAAGCATGCACGCCACCCGCAAGGCCTCTCGCGCGAGTCTCGGCGTCTTCAAGCTCTGGACCACGGACCCTGGCACATTCCCTGTCTTGTTCTGTGCCGGCATCGCTGCTGCGTGCTGTACGTTCACTGCTGGTCGGGCCATTTACATGAGTCCGGACGTTCGTATCGACAAGGACAAGCGTCGCAACGCACTCTCGTTCACGGACGACACTGGTACCGAGTGGCGTGCCAAGCGTTTCCGCAGAGCAAACTGGGACCGCAACCCAGTCAACCAGTCACGCCAGTTTGACGCCCTCTACAACAAGGAGGAGAACAAGCACGTCACGAGATGAGCAGGCCCATGGAGTAGGATCGGCCGTTCGTTCGAACGATTGCATGCCATTACTGGTACCTTACTAATACCAACCCACTTCATCCTTCCACGCTGAGATCCATGCTAGACGGTACTAGTAGTAGCAGCAGCGAGTGCGTCCACCCGCCAGCGTCGTAGTAATCGCACAGTAAGCCAAGGCTGTCAGCGTGACGAGTCCTTGTAGTAATCGAACAGTAAGCCGACGCTATTTGCGTGATGGCTGGCTTTTCACTGGGGTGTTGGATGGTTTTTGTGCAGTAAAAACACGCTTCCTCCGCTGCCGCTTCAACGTCAGAGCTGATCCTGCAAGGAATCTAGCCACTCTCCAAGGCCATTGCACTATCTGCATTGAAGCCCCCAGCACGCCAACCACATTCCAGCCACCCACCCCCAGTCTTGCCATCATGCACGCCACCCGCAAAGCCTCACGTGCTGGTTTGAGCGTCTTCAAGCTCTGGACGACGGATGCCGGCACGTTCCCCGTGCTGTTCTGTGCTGGTGTGGCTGCTGTAGGCTGCACGCTCACGGCTGTCCGCGCCATCCGCATGAGTCCGGACGTTCGTATCGACAAGGACAAGCGTCGTAATGCCCTGTCGTTCACGGAAGACAACGGCGCCGAGTGGCGTGCCAAGCGCTTCCGCTATGCGAACTACGACCGCAACCCGATCAACCAGTCGCGCCAGTTCGATGACCTCTTCACCAAGGAGGAGAACAAGGATGTCGCGAGATAGGCACTCTGCACAGGTTGTTGGGAGAGTCGTTCGTCGGACGAACGCATTGCATTTGGTTGATGATTAAATACCACACACTTCCAAGATTTAACTACATACCAAAGAGGTGGAACAACGCGATGAGATAGCCGGCGAGTGAGCCAGAGCTGATGCCGAGGAACATAAACATCACCATAACGGAGCTCACCGCCTCGCGGTCCTCAGGCCCGACAATCAGAGGAGCTGCTCCCATGGTCACGGTTCCTAGCAGACCTCCTGACAGGCCGAGAAGGCAGTTCGCCACAAGTCCATACAGCAGCGGTGCTGACGGAGAGGACGACTTGTCTCCAAACACATACAGTGAACTCCCGTAGACGTTGAGGAGAAGGAGCGGAATGAACGCGATGCGAAGCACGATCAGCAAGATAGAACGCTTCATCGTGAAGATACGGTAGACACCAGCCGTGCAGATCACACGACCAAGGCAGTCACCGTAGTTGAAGACGCCGATCACACCTGGAGCGCAGTACCACTTGCTGGCAAGATCGTTTTCGTCAAGCACTCGCCCAGCAGCACAGGCGATACCCGGGTACACAGCGAGAGTGACGAAGTACAATACAAACTGGGCGATTGCAGGGCCGGCGACGAGCTTGAAGACGCGCACAAGGTTCGTGAGGCGCGAGCGCACCGAGTCGGGGGCACTGATACCTACTTCCAAGTCGTCCTGCTGCTGTGCTGCCTCTGCGTGGCACACGCTACGCGCAACGAGGTACTGGATGCAGTGCAGAGTCATAAGATGACGATAGACGGCGATGGCAAGCACGCACACGACGAGGAGCAGACCGAAGAAGAGGTAGAAGCTGAGTTTCTGCGAGCTAGCAGTTTGGTCGAGTCCGCCAATCACGAGACGCAGTACCGTGTTCAGTGTGATGTTCACCACACCAGCACACACGTTGCCGATCTGCACGGCATTAGTGAACCGCTCCATCGGGAACAACGCGGCGAGTCCATACAGCACCGACTGTGGGATGGAGTTGGCGAGACCGGTGATACCGATGCACACGAGCACGAGCGTCGCCCCAAGCGTTTGGTTCTCCCACTGCACGGCACTAAGTAGCATGATGCACACGCCCATGATCATGAACATGATGAAGCCCGAGATGAAGCGCGTAGACTGGGCAATCTTGCGGTCGAGACCAAACAGGAGCTGCGTGCTGTGGCCCAAGACCTGAGGCCATGAGGTGACGAGCGTCGTGAGGAATGTGAACTTGGTATCTGGAAACTGGAGCGTGTAGAAGTCCTGAGCTGAGATACACGAGTAGAATGCCCACATCACAGCGGCACTGAGGTACATGAGCGAGAAGTAGATAACGCTGCCGTTGCGAGCGAGATCGTCCCATACATCCTGAGGGAGGTCATCACGCTCTCTGGCGCTTTGGAGAAGAACTGGAGCACTCAGCAGCGTCTTCTTCCGCTCCAGCACGAAGTCGCGGCCGTCTTCCAGTACGAACATCGACTCGCGACGTTCATTCGATGGGGTGTTGATCATGTTTGTTGGTGGTTATACCCAAACAGCGTCGGGTTGTTGGGGAAAGCGGAAATGACGCTTTTCGGAGAGGGTTTGGCGGCAGCCTCTGGACCAGTGCTGATGGGCAGTGGCTCTTCAAAGCTTGAGGTGTGGTTTCTGTGGCAGCACGGACAGGCATTCACGCAGCTGGTGGTGACTAGCACCCCACATGGCTGCCACTCACTCTTGGTGGTGTCGAGTTAGCCGCCTCATCCGACTGCCAACTGGCCGCAATCGCAATTGCGATCTGTGTGGTCAACGCCTCCCTGGCCACTATGCTGATCTTGCGGATCCCGCCTTGGTGACGCAGCGTCTGGGGATAGTTGCAAACCCCTGAACCGTTCCGTGGAAATCATGTGACTCCTTCCTAACAAGGAGCTGCGTTGGCGAGGAGCTCTTGCCCATTCCCAATAATAGCTGCACTCTTGCCCTTTCGTCTTCAGACACATACTGGTACGGTACTCGCACCCGCAAGCCTGCATCTATGTGTGACCCAGACAACAGTCGGGCTTCATGCCCTGACTGAGGCTCCTGCTGACTCTAACGTTCGTGGCGTGTCGACACGCTCTCTCCCGGCCACTGGCTGTACTTTCTCGCTGTGCAACTGAACACGCAAATCATCTGCTGTCTCGTTTCAGTCGACCAGAGCGATGAGGCCTACCCGAACACTCCGTACCGGTACCAGAGGCTGGAGCTGACCACCGCCACGAGCTGTAGAGGTCGGCTGGGAATGTGGTCATACTCGCATGATCCGCAAGCGAACCACTGGTGACTCGCGGCTTGCGGCTGTGCCCAGAGAATCATCGTATTCGTGTACGGGCTCCAATAGCGCATTTGCTTCGCGAACACAACTCATCCGAAGAGGAGCGGCGACGATCTGCGGCTTGTGCGTCTCACCAACGGATGCCGACTCACAGCGAAATTCGCATGCTCTATTAACGTTGCCGCATCACACTCGCACACGCACTCTCACGAACGAACAACACCGGAGCGTAGATTAGTTTGCAGAATCGCAGACCAGCAGACCAGAGAACACAGACTGTCGCACCGCAGGCTCACTTGGCATCATCCGGCATCGTTCGATGGCGCTTCAACTTGGGCTCCACAGCCTCGTCGGCTTCGTGAAACCCGGCTGTCGATGAACCATCCATGAAGTCCTCACAACGGACCAGTTCAACACACCCCAAAGAAGGCAGAGGGTCCTTGTCTGATCCATGAACGTCAGGGCATTCCTGTCGGATCTTCATGAGGTTATCGACGTGTTCTCTTCCAGGAAGCTCGATGAACACTACGGATTGGCTCTCGTATCGAATTTTCACCCGGTTCGTAGAGCGGAGACCCAGTGCCCAATTAACGGTCTGCTTGATATGGAACGCTTTGACCTTCGGCAGCCAGGCTCGCGTTAACGTCATCCGAAGGAAGTTGTCTCGGCTTGGAGTCTTCACTTCCGCCGGAAACGGCCCGGGTAACTTCAGCACCACAGGCGGCAGGGTTCGACTCACTGCGAACTGGTTGCGAAGCTGCAGAATAACTTCTTGCCATGTAGGCACGTCATTTCTGTCTTTGCGCATCCCATCGAGGGATGCAATGGCTTCGTTTGGAACATGCAGCCCACTGCAAACACGCAGAAAGACGGCACCAGTCATGAATGCATCGTAACCTGCTTGATGTGCGCTGAGCTTGGGTGTTCTCTTGCTACCACTGGGTGAAGACCCCTTGGGATTCGCATCCCGAAGTGAAGGACCAGAAAACGGGTCTTTTGTAACGCATTCGTACACGTACTCTAGCCCCGAATGCTCCAGCTTCTCGCCAAAGAGATCAATGGTTTCCATCGCGTGCTCGACCATCACTTTCGTGTCGAAGAGACTGGCACCGTCAAGCCATTCGGCGAGTTTGTGGACGAACGCGGAGCACGATTCAGGTAATTCCCCGTGGAATTTGTCGTAGCACTGCAACAGGTCGAGCATCATATTGTGGCCGATGATGGGCGTTCGGTTCGTCGTATCCATGAGCACGTCGATCACTGATGTGAAGCCTACGAGCGAGAGATTGTGCAGCTCATGCTCACGCCTGAGCACACTCTCATGGGCACGTCTCAGCGTCGCCTTCTCCGCTTCGTTTCGTGTTGCAATCAGCCGCAGTCGCCGCTTCCAGGGCGTGGCTTTCACATCCTTGTCATCATCGTTGTCGGCGGGGCAGTCGAGCACGAGAACTGTCGGAAACCGCGCCTCCACCATCGCCATGAGCGCATAGCGTCGAAATGGAGCCTGAGGGTCTGTCACGAGTGCGCATCTCACTCCGCCTGCAGCGTTCCGATGCACGAACGGCCGCCTGTTGGTCAGTGGTTCCTGTACGAACAACTGGGCTGCTGCTTCATCATCCACCAGCTCCTCGTTCTCTGTCGGCGGTGTAAGACCTTCGACTAGCCCAACGAGCGTGCTGACACGCTTGCCCATGTCGCTGAGGAAGCGTTCATTCTCGGCCGAGCGGGCTGCAGCTGACGAGTCACCACGGAACTTTGCGTGGACGTCTTCTCGCAGTGATCGAGTCAGCAGCGGCTTCAATTTTTCCTGCTCCGCGTGCGAGAGATAGCCGATGCCCTCGTCCACCCAGTGGTTCAGATCGAAGCCGTGGTCGCGGACGTACGTCAGACATTTGGCCTGCGAGAGGAAGCTTCTGTCTGGAAGATCTCTGAGGCTGCGCGTGTCGGTGCTCGCGGGGAAACCCGGGAAGATGGGGAACTGGAACGTCCGCACTTCGAACGCACGCACGTCGGCCTTCCACGTGAAGCAGCTCATGCCAAACTGCACGATGCCGAAGGACTGCGCGCTGTCGCGCAGCTGGATGTAGCGCTGCGCCACTGAGTCCATGAGGCTGGGCTTCTCCCTGATCAACAAAGTGCAACCGCATTAGAGAGGAAGATAACGCCACTCGTCCGCTTCTGCTGGGCCTCACAGGAGCGCAGAGAGCCCGCTGAGCTCAGTGTCGAACGCCACGAACGACGCGCCCTTTACCACTGCGCGTATCGTCTCCATCATCTTCGGCAGCGCCGCTCGGCCGACCTCTTCCACGTGCGGTTGCATGCTCATGTTGCCCTAAGAAGTTTCCCTTCGTTGGATGGAGACCTCATTCCGGTTTTTATGGGAGTCAGATCCGACGGTGGAAACCGTATTTAGTAGGACAAACCGTATTTAAGAGAACCCACAACTTCAACTGCTGCCCCCAAAATCTTACTCCTCGCGCTGTCTCCTCCTGCACTCGGGTCTCTGCTGTGTGTATGGTGGTCGCGTGTGGCTTGCAGCACGCTGTTTACTTGAGCTTGTCGAGGCAACGGAGACCCTGCTCGTCGTAGTCCTTCTTGAGGATCCAGAAGTCATCGTTGTCCTTCATCACGTCGGCCAGCACGCTGCCGCCCAGGAATACGAGGTGCTTGCGGCGTGGCGGGTCGTTGATGCGCAGGCGGAACTTGCTCAGACGCGACTTGTCGCCCTTGAGCACGTCCGTCAGGTAGCGGTCCTTGATGTCCTTTTCCAGGCGGCTGGGCAGGCCCGGGTACATACTGGAGCCGCCCGAGAGCACGATGTTCTTGAAGAACTCCGAGCGAAGATCGATGTCGGCCTTCATGCACATGTCAAACACCATGTCGCTCATACCGGCGCCCTCCACGTCGATCAAGCCGGGGTTGAACAAGGCCTCTGGAGCTTCGAAGCGTTCGCGACCGAGGCGGATGATGCGGCCGTCAGGGAGCTCGTAAGTCTCCTCCAGCACCGTGGTTTCTAGTGCGAGCTTACGCTCCGCTTGAGGCTCATACGCGACGTAGCAGTGCTTCTCCTTGATCTGTCGCACCGTCTCGAAGTCGGCTGTGCGGTTGAACGCGTATCCACGCAGCAGCAGCAGCTTGATCATGTACTGCGTAATGTGGCGACCAGCAACGTCCAAGCGGCGGATCAAGTGCTGCGGCACGTAGCCCTCATAGACTGGGACCACGTGGGTCACACCATCGCCCGTGTCGATCACCACACCGGTCACGGTGCCTTGTGCGTACAGCGTCAGCATGGCCTGCGTGGTCACATTCGTGCCTTCGAAGCCGTACTTCTCGAACATGGTCTCCACGAGCTTCTCACGGTTGCGCTTCGGGTTGAGCGGCGGCTCCGTGAGGAGAATGCGGTGGCCAGCCGAAGGGTTGATGCCCAGACGCTCGTGGAACGTGTAGTCCCACAGCTTCTCCATGTCGTCCCAGTTCTTTACAATACCATTCTCCACCGGGTACGAGATCTCCAGATTGGATCGCACCGCCGCTGCTTCATCGCCGAACATGATGTCCTACACACCCACAGAGCGTCCGTCAGCACACGCGCCGTGGGTCGACCGCCTCACCCACTACGAGTCAGCAAGCACTCTCTCACCTTGAGCAGGATATCCTTCTGCACCGCCTCCTCCGCGCGTAGAATGGGACGGCCCACTAGCGATGGGAAGATGCATTTCGGGAAGTTCTCGCCGGCAAAGCCCGCCTTCACAAACTGCCATCACCCACAACAATCGCGTCAGACTCCTCGGCGCTCTCCTCATGCCCCCAGCTCCCATGCGAGCGCCACACGCAGCCCACGTACGCCCGTGCCGTTGTCGCACACGACGATCTTGTTCGCTGCCACCATCGCTGCTGCTGTGTCACGTAGCGGTGCGTCTCTGCGCTGCGGTCGTCCGTTTGCTTCGCTAGCTTCGACGTTGGACGAGGAATCCGGCACGCAGCGAGGAGCTCAAGTCAGAAAAGCTCGCGACACCCCAAATTCGTTTTCGAAGGGCATCATCGTCGTAATCATGTTTTCAACTCGATCTATGTGTTTATAGAGGCTATTTAAACATAAACACCCTCGCGAGAGGGACATGGCAATAGTGACACTCACACCGTGCTGCGACGAGAAAGACCGTTGAGATCTGGTGCGCGGAAGATGGGAAGTGAGATGGAGGGTGGAGCGCAATGCGGGCGTGGTGCGGAGCATCATGGTATATTTGACTGCAGCTACTGGTACAGTACACATTCATATGTATATCTACCTTCTAGATCACAGTATGGTACGGTGGGCGCAGCTTCGTTTGCTGCGAAGAGGTTGGCGACGACGTGGATCGCGTCGCGATAATAAATGTTGTGGCGGGCAACAGGTTCTCCTCCTGTTTGTGGGTATGGTGGGGCTGGACTGGACAGTGACGTGAACTTGAACGCGACGATGGAAGAACGTAGGCACACGTAGGATACAGGGGGCGTTCACGAGCAGGTTGTCATCCGCATGTGATGGGCAGTCTTGCAGTCAAGCCCGCAGTAGTAGTCGAAGTGGCTGAGCTGTCGCTGAAAGCACTTGTTGCAGTTGAGACACCAGCGCTGATCCTTGGTCGGCTCGTACGCCATCGTGTCGTCCGTCGTGAAACAATGCGAGAAGCACGACGTCTCCGAATCCGACGTGCGCGTAGTCGTGATGCTGGAGCGGCGACTCTCGCGACCGGGCGCGACCTTCTCTGGCTCGGCCATGAGCTCTTCACAGCAGATGATCTCATGCATGCTCGCTTGACAGACCTCTTGCTCTTCCTGTTCGATCGCGATCGTGTCGCGCTGTTCCTGCGGCTTGTGGAGCCACTCGCGCAGCTTGAAGCCCATGTACGAGAGCGAGGTGAGCTTGCGCAGCGTGCTCATATCTTCGAACGGCTTGTTCGTGAGCTGCAAGCTGCGCACGCGCTGCAGGCGTCCATTGTACACAACGAAGTCGCGGGTGTCTCTTGTCATGATGGTGTCGTCGAGGTCTCTAATACTGTAATGACCAGTGTGCAAGAGGGAGGAAGGTGGATCCACTGGATAGAGCCGAGTGGCGATGGAGATGGAGCCGCAATCCAGTTCCGCTTGCTCTGACGCAATACGCAGGTGTAGTCGGCGAAGAGCTGCTCGTGGAGAGCGCAGGCGCCGAATGCGAAAAACCTCGCACTGGAAGACGGTTTCTTCTAGGTTGGGAACCTCTATCAATACATACTCAATGGTAGGAGAAATTTTCAGTCTGAGCTGAAGCCAGGTCTAAGAACCTTCTATAACCGATACGTAGAAATTTCGAAGAATACCAGCAGACCGAGCGAATGGTAGGTACGTCTCAGTCCGCTATGTGTCTCGTCTGTTGCGGGAGCGAGCTGCTGGTCGAGCGGTGCTTGTCTGGACGCGTTTTACAGTATGGACACTGGGAATGGATTTCTCCGCCTCATACAGTAATGCAGTGGCGGCTGCACCGCTGCTTCGTTCTCTCACAAAGTGATCAGCTGCCACGTGAAGTCGCAGATTATTCGATGTCTACCGTACGCTGGCGGCAAAGGCGGCGGCGTCTGCGACGGGCTGGTGGAGGGTCCTGCTCGCCGTCTTCTCCACACGTTGCACTTGATATGCTCAGCACCACGCACGCGGCGTGATGAATTGTCCAGATACAGCCATCTCTGGTGGTGCAGCTGGCGGATTCGCATGGCCGTCGAGCACCCGCCAGTGCAATGAGAGACGCGTACACGAAATCTCAGTGTTTACTGAGAAAGTCCGCCAACCCAAACAGCTTCATCCAGACGGAGAGGCGAGTACTCATGTGGACCACGTAACTCTAGTATCCTTGACGTTATTGGCTGATAATACAAAGTATTATCAACCAATGGAAACAATGATTTCCCGCCATCCTTCCGCCTCTTGAAGGTCGTCACCCTGACTGCCAGGGCGACTGCCGTCCCCTCTTGCCTGTGAGGTCGTGCACTCCACTTAGGATACTGTACCGCAGTGTGTGGGGTCGTGAGCTGCTGCCTGTATCACGACGGTACAGTGTATCCCTTGGACATGGAATTCCACCAGTGTGAGCCACTTGAACCCACCACCGGTCGAAAGCGACAGTCGCGTTCTAGAATGTGACGCAGTGCTGCCACGTGGCCTTTTGGGGCTGCTCCAATTCATTTATGAATCGCAACCTGTCACACAACGGCCTCCACTGTCGCCGTCGAATCTGGTTTCACCTCCGAAATGAATTGCAGTGCTTCCAATAGGAATTGGCTCGGATGCGAGGACTTCAATTCAAAATCTTTGTTGTGTAGGGGGACCCGGACCCGGACCGCGCTGGACCGGAGCAGACGCGAAGAGCTCTTCGCGTGAGAAGCTCCACAGAGAAACGAGCCACGGACCCATTGCATTGCGACTGGGACGATGGCGGAGCTGCGCTATGAGGTGGAGACGCCCGCCGCGGTGCTCAAGCACTTTGGCGTGAGCGAGGAGCGCGGGCTGGACGACGCCGCCGTGGCCAAGCAGCGCGAGCGCTTCGGCTTCAACGAGCTGGAAAAGGAGGAAGGCACGCCGCTGTGGAAGCTCGTGCTCGAGCAGTTTGACGACGCGCTGGTCAAGATCCTGCTGGGCGCGGCCGCCGTGTCGTTCGCGCTCGCGTACTTTGAGGGCGGCCACGAGGAAGGCATCTCGGCGTTTGTGGAGCCGCTGGTGATCCTGGTGATCCTTGTGCTCAATGCGATCGTCGGCGTGTGGCAGGAGTCGAACGCCGAGGCGGCGCTGGATGCGCTCAAGGATCTGCAGCCGGAGAACGCGCGCGCGCTGCGCAACGGCGAGATGACCACGATCCCAGCGCGCGAATTGGTGCCTGGAGATATTGTGGAGATCCGCGTGGGCGACAAGGTGCCGGCGGACATGCGTCTCATCTCGATGAAGACGACGGCGATCCGCGTGGAACAGGCACAGATGACGGGTGAGAGTACGTCGGTGAACAAGGAGATCGACGCGCTGCCAAAGAACACGGAGAGCGTGATCCAGGCCAAGAAGAACATGCTGTTTGCGACCACGGTGGTCGTGAACGGCCTGGGCCGTGGCATCGTCACGGAGATTGGCATGAAGACCGAGATCGGCAAGATCCAGGCGTCGGTGCAGGAGGCTGCCGGCGAGGAGGAGTCGACGCCGCTCAAGAAGAAGCTCGACGAGTTCGGCGAGACGCTGTCCAAGGTGATTGGCATTATCTGTCTCGTGGTCTGGGTCATCAACTACAAGAACTTTTTCGACCCAGCCCACGGCTCGGTGCTCAAGGGCTGTATCTACTACTTCAAGATCGCTGTGGCGCTGGCCGTGGCGGCGATTCCAGAGGGTCTGCCGGCCGTCATCACGACGTGTCTGGCGCTGGGCACGCGCAAGATGGCCAAGAAGAATGCCATCGTCCGTAAGCTGCCATCGGTGGAGACGCTGGGCTGCACGTCCGTGATCTGCTCGGACAAGACGGGCACGCTCACGACCAACGAGATGTCGGCGGTGACGTTTGCCCACCCAGGCAGCAGCGAGACAGAGCTCGTCACGTACGACGTGGAGGGCCACACGTACGCGCCAATCGGTAAGATTACGGGCAAGCCATTGACGCAGTCGAAGACCGTGTCTACGCTCGCCAAGATCGCGTCGCTGTGTAACGAGTCGGCGATCGAGTACAAGGACGGCAAGTACATCCGTGTGGGTGAGCCAACTGAGGCTGCGCTCAAGGTGCTGGTCGAGAAGATTGGCTGCCCGGAAGAGCCTGCCAAGCACGCCGAGCACTCCGCGCTCCAGGCCTCGAACCCAGCCAAGGCTGTGCAGTTCTGGAACGAGTTCTACAACGAGCAGCACAAGAAGCTTGCGATCCTCGAGTTCTCGCGTGACCGCAAGTCGATGTCAGTGCTGTGCTCCAAGTCGGGCCAGTCGGTCACACGCTCGACGCGCTCTACCACGGCCAACCAGAACATTCTGTTCGTCAAGGGTGCCCCTGAAGGTCTCATTGACCGCTGCTCGACGATTCAGCTTGCTGACGGCTCCGTCAAGCCGTTGACGGCTGCTGGTCGTCAGGTGCTGCTCGCGCAGGTCTCGAGCTTTGCGCGTCAGTCGCTGCGTTGTCTCGCGTTTGCCAAGAAGGAGGAACTCGGAGACCTCGGCTCGTACGACGGTGACCGCCACCACCCTGCCCACAAGCAGCTCGAGAGCACGGAGAACTTCGCTGCGATTGAGTCGGGCCTCACGTTCGTCGGTCTGGCAAGCATGCTCGACCCTCCACGCCCTGAAGTCCGCCCAATGATTGAGACGTGCCACACTGCCGGTATCCGCGTGATCGTGATCACGGGTGACAACAAGCTTACAGCTGAGAGTATCTGCCGTAAGATTGGTGTCTTCTCGGAGACGGAGGATGTGTCCCACAAGTCGTTCACTGGTGGCGAGTTCTTCGCGCTTCCCGTCGACAAGCAGAACCAGTACCTCAGCGCCGACCACAGCAACGGTCTCGTGTTCTCGCGTACCGAGCCAAAGCACAAGCAGCAGCTCGTGAAGATGCTCAAGCAGCTCGGTGAGGTCACTGCCATGACGGGTGATGGTGTCAACGATGCCCCTGCCCTCAAGCAGGCTGACATTGGTATCGCCATGGGTATCACGGGTACGGAGGTTGCGAAGGAGGCCGCGGACATGGTCTTGGCCGATGACAACTTCGCTACGATCGTGTCGGCGGTTGAGGAGGGCCGTGCTATCTACAACAACATGCAGGCCTTCATCCGCTACCTGATCTCGTCGAACATCGGTGAGGTCGCTGCGATCTTCTTCACGGCCGCACTTGGTATGCCTGAGGGTCTCATCCCTGTGCAGCTCCTGTGGGTCAACCTGGTGACGGACGGCCCACCGGCCACCGCACTCGGCTTCAACCCGCCAGACAAGGACATCATGACCAAGCCACCTCGCCGCAGCGACGACGTCCTCATCAACCGATGGGTGTTCTTCCGCTACATGGTCGTTGGCATCTATGTCGGTCTGGCATGCGTCGGTGTGTTTGCCTACTGGTACATGTACTACGACGGCTCGGGTGACGGCCACACGCTGATCACCTTCCAGCAGCTC